>CAUYRH010119104.1:0-51006 GCA_963574655.1 Perodicticus potto
AGAATACAAATGTCTTCATATAATAACTGAGAAAATGCCAGGAAGGCTACGTTAATCAGTTTGATGAAAATAGTTCAGATTGTATATGAAACCAGCACATTGTACCCCTTGATTGCACTATTGTACACAGCTATGATTTAACAATAAAGACAATAAAAATAAATAAATAAAAATAAACAACAAAAAAAAAGAAATGAAGTTCAGAATTTGGATAGCAAATAAGATCAACACAGTGGAGATAAGGATGGAAATCGAATTTCAAGGAGTAATTCAAAAGATGTTTCAAGAATTCAACGAATTCAAAGATAAAATCGACAAAGATTTTGACATATTGAGGCAAGAATTTTCAGCCATCAAAGATCTGAGAAATACAGTAGAATCCCTCGGTAACAGAATGGAGCAGGCAGAAGAAAAGATCTCTGACACTGAAGACAAAGCTGTTGAATGCTCCTAAATGTTCAAAGAGGAAGAGAAGTAGAGAGCAAAAATGGATCATTCTCTCAGAGAGCTCTGGGATAATTCAAAGAGATCTAATATTTGCTTTATAGTAATTCCTGAAGGTGATGATGTTGCTTTGAAGGATACAGATGCTCTACTTCACAAAATAATCAAGGACAACTTCCCAGACATGAGAGGACATTCTGAAATTCAGATAACAGAGAGTTTCAAAAGCACAGCATGACTCAACCCAAATAATACATATCCTAGACACATTATAATTAGCTTTGCCAAATTTAATGTGAAGGAGAAAATTCTGCAAGCAGCCAGATGTAAGAAAACCACAACATCCAAGGGGAAAAATACTATAATGACTGCATATCTCTCTGCTGAAAACTTTCAAGCTAGAAGAGGGTGAGCATTGACTATTAATCTACTTAAACAAAATAACTTTCAACCCAGGATCCTGTATCCAGCTAAACTGAGTTTCATTTATGATGGAAAAATTAAATGCTTTAATGACATGCAAATGTTGAAGAAATTTGCCATAACTAAACCAGCTCTCCAGGATATTCTCAGACCTAGATAGAGGGAGGGTTAGTATGGGGACCACACCAATGAGCATACTGCAAGTACAAGTAGGATCTATCAGTTATAGAACACAAATGTCTTAACACTGTAATTGGGTAAATGAGGTGAAGGCTATGTTAATTAGTAGGATGTAAAAACTCTAATTTGTACAAATAATCAACACATTGAATCCCCCACCACCAATAAAAAAGAAGATAGACAAATGGGCAACAGTCATATAAAAAAAGTTCAGCATCATTCATCAAGGAAATACAAATTAAAACCACAGTGAGATACCACCTTACCCCTGTCAGAATGTCCATCATTAAAACGTTAAAAAGCAATGGATGCTGATGTGGATGCAGGGAAGGAGTGTTGCTTGTACACTGTAGGACTAAAAACTACTACAGACTGTATGAAAAACAGTATGAAGATTCTCTGAAGAACTCAAAGTAGATCTACTATTTGATCTAGCATTCCTACTACTGGGTATCTACCCAAAGAATAAGAAATCATTTTATCAAAGAGACACCTGAACTCAAGCAGCTCCTGTGGCTCAAAGGTGTAGTGATGGCCCCATATACTGGAAACAGTAGGTTCAAACCTGGCCCTGGCCAAAAACTGCAAAAAAAAAAAAAAAAAAAAAAAAAAAAAAACCAAAAAAAACCCAAATAAAAATTTTGATGGTAGCCCAATACACAACCACAAAGATACAGAATCAACCTAAGTGTCCATTGATACATGAGTGGACAAAGAAAATGTGGAGTGCGTGTGTGTGAGTGGGTAAATGATGGAGTATTACTCAGCCATATAAAGGAATGAAATAATGTCATTTGCAGCAACTTGGATGGAACAGAGGACCATTATTTTAAGTAAAGTATCTCAGGAATAAAGAAAAAGAACATATTCTCACTAATAAACAATGGTGCACATGGGCAGAGAAAGACATAAAGGATTCTACAAAAAAGACAGGGGGAAGTGGGAGGGAGGCGAGGGATAAAAATTTACCTATTTGAACAATGACATTCCCCTGGCTGCAGGCCACTGGAAACACAGACTTCAGGATTTCAGATGTATTCATGTAACACAATCTTTGGCATTCACTTAATATTTCAAAATAAAAATGAACCATACCCTGAAGATAGGCTTTCTTTACTTTAGTTCTCTCCACAAACTATAATGTTTGAAAGAGGCTCAACTTAAGGAATTACAAAAATAAAAATAGAGTTTTGAAAAATAACATTTGAATGAACCCACATTACCTAACATTTAAGTTTAGCATAGATGCGTACCCCCGGCGAATCTTGTTCTTTGGATTCTGCTACCAGCTTTTCTAGTTTTACCTTAACCAGGAATTACAGAGAGGAATTAACCAGTGACTCTGTTTTGCTCTAACACAGATTCTCCTTCTTTCGGGAGAGATAGTCTTCTGCAAAGGGAATCTCATAGCTGTGGTTTAAGCTCATTTTAAGGCACTCATTTTTATTTTCAGACTATTAATCTTGGGTAATGTTTTTGCTTGAAGTTTTCTTCAATTACTTTGGCCTAACATTGATCAATTTCTTCAAAGGTTAGAATCTTCCAATTATGCACGTTTTTGACTTAGAATCTGGGCTCTCAGCAGCAATTTGAATCTCTGATTTTTCTGCCATCTGCAAAGGATCTCCCTTGGATAGGACAGCCATGTGGTCCAGATCTGACACTCAGGGGGCTAACATTTCAGTATTCGATCTTATCTTTAATACACACTTTCTAGTAGATGAACAATTCCATTTCACTTTGCCTTGTTTTGTCTGATTATATGAATCATACACTATTTTACATCTCTTTTTTACTATTTATTTTTTAAGCTGCTGGAAACTCTTAGAATGGAGCATGTTTGCTCAGTTGCAGGAGGCCTCTGTGGCCCTACAGTTGTGAATTTCCCCCTACATTATGAAATTTGCTACATAAAACAAAGAGCTGGTTATATTCTGCCCTTTTACATGAGAAATGTGAATTCCTATTTGAATTTCACTTTTCTGAATAAGCTTTGCTATTAAGCAGTGTTAACTATATTCCCTGAAACCATTCCATTTTTTGAGTTACTGAAGGATTTCTTTCTTGATCAATTCATACCCACAACATATTGGCCTCAAAAGTATAATTATTCATATCTCTTTTTGTTTACCTCTTATACCACAAGGAAAATTATTGGTACATTAAAAAGCAGAAATTAATTTTTTTTCTTTTTCTTTTGAGATGGAGTCTCACTTGGTAGCCCTGGGTAGAGTGCTGTGATGTCCTCATAGCTCACAGCAGCCTTAAACTCCTGGGCTCAAGTGATCCTTCTGCCTCAGCCTCCTGAGTAGCTGGGACTAAAGGTGTCAGCTACAATGCCTGGCTAGTTTTAGAGACTGGATCTTTCTCTTGCTCAGGTTGGTCTCGGACTTCTGAGCTCAGGTCCACCTGCCTCAGCCTCCCAGAGTGTTAGTGTTACAGGCATTAGGTACCATGCCTGGCCTTCGAAGTTAAATATTGGGGTGATGCCTGTGGCTCAAAGGAGTAGGGCACTGGCGTCATATGCCAGAGATGGCCTGTTCAAACTCAGCCCCAGCCAAGAACTGCAAAAAAAAAAAAAAAAAAGAAGTTAAATATTGAAAAGAAATTAGTAAAGTTCAACATAGACCTGTTTTATTGTTCCGATTGGAGTTTCCCTTAGATTAGACAAAAAAGATATAGATGGGGATATAGGTAGCTATAAATATCATTTGTATTATTTAACATAGAAAAATATTTCAGTATAATTAATCAAAAAGAAAACACACAAATGTTTCAAAGTGAGTTTACTTTTGTGGTGGAGAATTGCAGTGGTCATTATGGAGGATAGGTCTGAGGATATCCTGGAGAGCTGGTTTAGTTATGGCAAATTTCTTCAACATGTGAATGTCGCTGAAGTAATTTCTCCATCATAAATGAAACTCAGTTTAGCTGGATCAGGATCCTGGGTTGAAAGTTATTTTGTTTTAGGAGATTAATATTGATGACAACCCTGTTCTAGCTTGAAAGTTTTCAGCAAAGAGCTCTGCAGTTATTCTCATATTTTTCCCCTTTTAGGTTATGTTTTTCTTATGTCTGGCTGCTTTCAGAATTCTCTCCTTCATATTAACTTTAGTGAAGTTAATTATGTGTCTGGGGGTTTCCTATTCAGGTTGACGCGTGCTGGGAGAACAAAACTGTCTACTATCTGAATTTCAGAATCTCTTGGCATGTCTGGGAAGTTCTTCATTATCTCATGAAGTAGGGCATCTGTGCCTTTCAAAGCCATGTTGTTGCCTTCAGGAATTCCTATAAAGTGAATGTTAGTTTTCTTCAAATTCTCCCAGAACTCTTTCCACTTCTCTTCCTCTTTGAGTGTTTGGGAGTTTTCAAAAGCTTTATCTTCAATGTCAGAAATCCTTTCTTCTGCCTGCTCCCTTCTATTACTGAGGGATCCTACTATATTTCTCAGATCTTTGAGGGCTGCAAGTTCTCTCAATGTGTCAAAATCTGGTGATTTTGTCTTTGAATTCAATGAATACTTGAGACAAGTTTTGAAATGCTCCTTGAATTTCTAATTTCAGCTTTACCTCCATTCTATTAATCTTATTTGCAATCCAAATTCTGAATTCAATTTCTAACATCTCAGCCATTTGTTTATGAATGGGATCTTTAGCTGTGTCCACCATGTCATTCCTTAGGGGACTTGATCTACTCTGGTTCTTCATGTAGGGAGTTTTTCTGCTGATTCTGTCCCATGATTATTTTACACCATTTGGCTGGATGAGCAGATAAAGTGAAGTTTGGTTGGGGAATCCTGGAGTAGTGATTAACCAGCCCTTTGCCCAAGAGCTAGGACTTGTATCTTTACCTTTTCCCCTAGAGCTCTGCAAAGAACTTGTAGAGTGCTAAGGCATGAGACACTGGGGACCTCCTTGGTGTGATGGGGCTAAGTGGCTCCTTTTTGTTTTCAGCTTATCTCTGTCCTTCCCTAGTGGATCAGTTACTCTGTGTTGAAGTCTCAGCTGTGGAGAAATACCAGCAATTAAGTCACCCTGCCCCCTACGGGCAACAACTGGAAAGGGAAAATCAAACCTTCCCACAATCACACACCCAGGATACCACTTTGGATAGTCCTTGGATGACTAGCCCAGTTCAAGAGGCCCAAATCAATTGTCTCAGTCAGTATCAGTCTCAGATGGGAGAGTTCAAAATGTCTCAGGCAAATAGATAGCACGTCTGCTGGCAGCTTGAGTATGACTCACTCCAGAGCTCCATGAGGTCAGAAGGACCCATCCAGCAAATGAATTAGTCTAGGAAGGTTGTTTTTTTTCACCACCTTGCACCTCTGTCACCTCTGTCAATGATAACCCCACAGGGCTATGACCCAGTTCCCTCCCTTGAGCAGATGCTCTAGGGGTTTGCTCCTGTCTGAGTCACAGGGAGATGTCTCCTAGGCCTGGCTGCCGCTCTCTGCCAGTATCTGGCAGTGGGAGCTGAGGCCTCACAATCTCAGGTGCTTAATGGAAGCTGGGGCAGTTCACTCAGTTCTAGCCCCGCCCCTGATTGATATTGCTGATGCTTATGTTTTGGCAGAATTTGTTTCTGTGCCAGCTATTTCCCCCTGTGGATCAGGTGCTATTTGAGTTCAGAGAAACAACTCAGTCCCGGTCTGTGCCACTGCCTGGAGCTGGCATGTCTGTCTCTATTGCTCTCTGTGTAGGGGCAGGCGCAATTAGAGCTCACACTCAACTCTCAGTTTTTGCTTCTTCCCACCTGCTTTTGTCTCAGCTACGATCCCCTGAGGGATGGGTGCTGCTTAGGCTCACTAAAACAGTCCATCTGGCTCAGCCCCACCCTGGGAATCTGCCATCTCTGTGCACATGTATTCTAGTCCCTGCTGTGCCCTGCCCAGGCAGGTACTGCTTCAGGTATTCCCTTAACTCACGGGGCCTGCGTTTCCATCCCAGATCTGTTCTGCCAGTGGCTGCCACTGAAGAAGATGCCCAGATTCCTCTGGTTGCCCAGAGAGGCAGGGAGTTTCTTCCAAGATATCCCCAGGAGTGTGAACCCTACTGTTCCTGGCATTGCCGCTGTTGTTCTGTGACGTGGGGCACCACCTCTCCCTCTTCCGTATGGTTCTCTCAGTTCACCATCTTCTCCTTACTCCCATGCTGCAGAATTAGCACAGACCAGAAATAGCCCACTCCTTGTCCACATCTCTTAAGAAAATGCCCAAGAATCTGGACTCCATGGGTGACAGGCTTCTAGACCTCAGGGTGAAAGTGGAGGGGCATGCTGGGAGTTCAGAATTGCAGGTAGAGAATATATATAGTTTTACACAGTTTTATGCCTGGCATGCCACACTGGTAGGTCCTCTCTGGGGAAAGAATTCTGGTTTTTAGTGGGTCTCTCCTGTGGGATAAAATAGGAGGGGATCTGAACTCTGCCCACTTGTTTGTATGTAGAAAGTGTACTGGGAGCAGATTTCCTGGGTGAGAGGACTCCTGTCCACTTGGCGATGGATCTTGTACCTATAGTTTGCTTCCTTGGGGTTGCAGCTTGCCTCAGCAGGGTTGATGTGCATTTTTCAACCTTCTGTCTTGGCTCAGCTCCAAATCATCAAATTACTTGCTAAACTTCTGTCCTTTAAATCTCCTTCTGGATGGGAGCCTCTGTGGAATTGGCTCCAGTAGACCATCTTGTCTCTGTCCACTAGTCAGTTTTGGTTTTACTTAAGTGACCATTCTCTTTTCACTGTGAGGCAGGAAGGCGGTGCTTCCTCCAACACATTGGAAGAAATTAACCACCATTTAATTTCTAAAATACGCACCTCCTTCCTTCTAAAATCTGTTTTGTTTTCACACATGTAAATTTACATTAGTGTTTACATTTTATTGGAGGAGAGTATAGTGAGCCCTTCCACATCAACCCTGGCAGAGCAAAAATGTTACATTAAAAAAAGATGGTTGTATCTTTTTATGGATTGTTTCTTCTTGTTATTATACCTAAATAATACAATATATTATCTATTTACTTAGCATTTACATTATATTAGCTATTGTAAGTAATCTAGGAATCTAAAGATGATTTGAAGTATACAGGAGGATGTGTGTAGGTTATATGAAAATACTATGCTATTTAATATCAGAGACTTGAGCATCTATGGATTTTGGTATTCATGAGGGTCCTGAAACCAATCCCCCATGAGATGACAGTGTACCAAAATGATTAATTGAGAGCACCAGAATCAAACAGCATGGCTTTACATCCTAGCTTTGCCACTCAGTGTGATCTTGGCAAAGTGATTTAATGTAGCTGCACTTGTTTCCTTCATCAGTGAAATGAAGTAGTAACTGTGCCTTGCTCATAAGTTTCCTATAGGGTGAAATTAACTATAGAAGGTTCTTAGCTCAGTGCCTCACTAGCTCATAGCAAATTCTCACTCAACAGTAATAATGAGAGACAGTTGTGGGATAAGGAATCACTGCTTTAAGAAATAGGGTGTTCAAAAGGCAAACTTTAGGAGAAAGAGGGGCTCATCCAGGGTAAAGACTTTCTTTCAAATTTTCTGATGTTGCTATTTTAAAAGCCATTCATTCTTTCATTTTTTACTGATGCCAAAATTTAATATGCTTAAATAAATAGACACTGTGTTTCATGCCTAGGATATTATAGAGACTATCTATATTTTCTTCCCCCACCACTAGAGTTTTTTATAATGATAATAATAAATGATTGTCATTATTTTATTATATTTTATGGTTCTGATATAAGCTTTAAGCTAAAGATTATCATGAACAATGAATGACTATTAGAATTATTAATTAAAGTCATGTTTATCTTCCTCTGGCCGTATATTATCATTTGTCTATTTTGGATAAACACTTTCTAAATTATTAAAATCATTATCGAGACTGTGGGCTGTCCTATTAAAGGGCCACTCTTGGTCAGTGTTATTTATTGAGTTAAATGATTTGGAAGGTTTGGGACCTCAAGTAACAAATAATTAAATGTTACAATGAAACATCTATCATGATTCCAAATGTAATAGTTGTCTCTACACTGTCAGCTACTCTGTTAACAACTTCATACCAGCAGGGTAAATCATGATTTGTCCAGTTCAGTTTTGTATTCTTACAATTAAACCCTGTGCCAAATATTAGATGTGTGATAAATATGTATTGAGTGAGTTAAAATAAATTATCTCAATTCCTTTTTTTAAAAGCATGGCCATTATTGAACACCAAACATTTGAGTAAAAGGAAATTATCCTCATTAAACTAAATAATGTATCTTGACTGCTGTGGGATATTGTGAGAATTTCAAATTGAAAAGTAGGTGGTTTGGGAGATGAGCAGTTGTTCTAGAATAGTGGATTAATATAAAAAGCCCAGGACTAAAGTAACAAAAATCAAAAAAATCCGATACTTTTTTAGTTAACTAGAAAAAAAATGAAGTGTTTATAAGCTCAGTAAAAGATCTTGTTTCTTGAAACATAATAACATGAGAAAAAGGAAAATAGAAATAAACTGTATAGTGGTTTGTTGCTCACATTTGCAACATGTTGTTATATACTTTAAATTTTCATATCTATCCATACCTCATCCATCAATTCAGTTTTTATTGAGTTCTTATAAAGGATAAGTACAATGTTGACTCTCCCCAAGTCTCATGGAATATCCAGTCTTATGTGGCCTTGGAGATGACATAGGAATGAAATGGACAAAAGAACTAATGACACTATGTATATTGGATTAAGAGGTAGGGGCTTGGAAAACAGGGCTAGGAATAGTCTGTCTTGGGAAATGATATGCGTAGGGGTCAGGGTGATTATGAATTTATTCAACAACAGAGAGTGGAAAAGCATGCAGGTGGAGGGAACTGCATGTCCCAAGCTTCTATTGCAGGAGGAAACATAGCACCTTTGAGGAACTTCAGGAGAGCAGTGCAGCAGGACTCTAGAGAATGAAGTAAAGAATGCATGCAGGGGGGCCGCCAAGATGGGTGGGAGCTTGACAAAATCATCCCCTGATGACTTTCTATTTTCATGTCTTTAGCACAATGGAAAACACTAAGGGGTATCAGGCGGGGATGGGAGCAGGAGGACAAAGTAGCTTTCATGCAAAGATGGACAGTTAGTTCTCAAACTCACCTTAGAAAAAGTGCTACTCACCTCATTGCTGAACATTACTGTGGTCACCCTTGGGAAGCTGTGCACCTGATATCCTTGCTTAGTCCACCCTTCAAAGCAATTTTGAAACTATTTCTCAGTAATGGCCATGAGAGCTGTTGTCACATAAGGTCTGATGATTAAGTTCACAAACTCATCTGAGAAAAAGTGCTGCACACCTCATTTCTGAATATCACTATATTCACTGTCAAATGCTCCCTTTGGCCATCTGGTGACATAGTGATATTCAGCAATGAGGTGTATAGTACTTTTTTAAAGATAAGTTAGCGAACTTAATTGTCTGACTTTGTACATTGAAATAATCAATTTGGCTTTATTTAAGAGAATGAAATGGTAGTAGAGAGATGACTATTATTGAGCTCCAGGTAAGGCAGGTTGGCAGCTGAGAGTAAGTTAGTGATCATGAAGATAGACAGATGGGGTGGAATTTGAAAGATATTCACAGTAAAAAGGCTTGATGGGCCTTGACAATGAAAGAAAAATGTAAAGTGATAAAGGAAAGTCAGGAGCCCCAAGCTTTCTGGTTTATATAATTGAGTGAATGCAGACACAATTCTACTGAGACAAAGGCACTGGGATAGGACTGAACTGTTTTCCCATGGAAATGGGTAAAGAACCACAAAATTGGTTTTGGTTATGATGTTGTGTTTAAAGTACATTCGAGAGAGTCAAGAAGAGTTACTGGGTAGAAAATGTACTAGGTCTGAAGCTCAGGGAAAGAGGCCTGGGTCAGAGGTTTCTGGCATGGTGATAATACTTAAAAGCTTGTACTAGAGTAAAATTTCTAACTGATACTGTAAAGTGAAAGGAGAGGGAGATTCTGAACATTAAGAAAACACAAGATGAAGGAAGCAGGAAGAAAACTCAGATAAGGAGTCCCAGTGGCCAGCGGCAAAGCACATCAAGACAAAAGGCTTGGTGCCTGTGGCTCAACGAGCTAAGGCACCAGCCACGTACCCCTGAGCTGGTGGGTTCAAATCCAGCCTGGGCCCACCAAACAACAATGGTGGCTGCAATCAAAAAATGGCCGGGCATTGTGGTGGGCACCTGTAGTCCCAGCTACTTGGGAGGCAGAGGCAGGAGACTTGCTTGAGCCCAGGAATTGGAGGTTGCTATGTGCTCTGATGCCACAGCACTCTGTCCAGGTGACAGCTTGAGGCTCTGTCTCAAAAAGAGGAAGAAGAAGAAGAAGAAGAAGAAGAAGAAGAAGAAGAAGAAGAAGAAGAAGAAGAAGAAGAAGAAGAAGAAAGGAAAGTTAACTTTAGCAAATGCTCCTGGTAAGTCAAGCAATATGGGCTTTCACAGAGCAGTTCAGTAATAGCTTTCTCCATGTGCTGATTGAGAAAGATACTAGAATTTTGTCTGGGTAAAAGATTAGGAATGGAGGCAGTAACATTAAAGGTTTGGCAACAAAAGAGAGGAAAAGGAGGATGAGATTTGAGGGGTTTGGGGGTTCCAGAGAGTTTTTGTGAACATAAAAGATATTTCTTCATGTTTAAATATCAAAGGGGAGATATGAGTTGAGAAAGCAATTAAATATAAAGTGAAAAAGATATCAGTATTCAGAGTTTTTAAGAAGTGGTGAGTAGGAGAGATCCGTGAACAGGTAGATGAACTGTCTGGCCATAGGCAGCCCTATTTTACCAGAGAGAAAAAAGATGAAATAGTGCAGAAACAGGCAGTTTGGCATCTGTTACTATGCAGATGAAGACTTCTGCTGGTTGTCCCTAGGCTTTAACAAAATAGAAGACAATTTTCAACAGACAGTGAGATGGGAAGAGGTGGCCTGGAAAATTCCCAGGACAGTGAAGAAAGTGTGAAATAGTTGTTGCAAAATGTGAGGGAATGAGCTAAGTAGAGACACACTGAGAGCCCCTTTGAAGTTGGTGGTTGTAATCGTTCATGCACTCAGTTGGCCTTTGTGAACCAAGTAGCGCTGGGTTATCAGGGAGCAGTGGAGAAGGAAGATGTTGGAGGCATTTCAGTGTTGGTGTTTACCTGAAAGGAGTGATGAAAAACAGTTAGCAATACAATAACTAAGAAAATGCCATAAGGGCTATGTTAACCAGTTCAATGAAAATATTTCAAAATGTATATAAAACCAGCACATTATACGCCATGATTACATTTATGTACACAAGCATGAGTTAATGAAAAAGAAAAAAAAAAAAAAAGAATAAATAGATAATGCCCAGGGAGCAAAGAATTAGTTTATCTAGGCTAAAAAATTTTTATTAATAATCTTATCTTGTCCCTTAGCGTAAGGCTTTGGTTAGGAGAGAATGTGGGAAAAAGGAAATGGCATTGGCCCTTTGAAGAATGATAAACTAAAATAAATTTTGAAACAACAGAAGAACTTTATGTTAAAATGAGGCATAATTTAAGTCTAAATTATCCTACTGAAGATAGGGTAGCAACTTTAAGAAATCTTGTTTAAGGGGCGACGCCTGTGGCTCAGCGAGTAGGGCGCCAGCCCCATGTACTGAGGATGGTGGGTTCAAACTTGGCCCCAGCCCAACTGCAAAAAAAAAAAAAAAAAAAATCCTGTTTAAAACTGCAATCATAAATGATGGCAACTTACTTAATTAAAGTGCTTCATTTGGATTCATCTTCTTTTACTTGCAAATTGTGATTATGTTGACTAAAAACATACTTTTGAAAACACAGTGTAAAGATTTTGTATTCAGGCAATTAGAAAGGAAAGTTAAAGGGGGCTATAAAAATTGATGTAGCCTTTACTTTTAAGTAAGGCTATAACTATATATTCATTTTTTTAAAAGAGTTTTAAATTTTGTTGTTTTTTTTTTTTGGAGACAGAGTTTCATTTTGTCGCCCTCTGTAGAGTGCCATGGCATCACAGCCTAGAGCAACCTCAAACTCTTGGGCTCAAGAGATTCACTTGCTTCAACCTCCTATAACTGGGACTACAAGCACTAGCAACAACGCCCAGGTATTTTTAGGGATGGGGGGTCTTGCTCTGGCTCAGGCTGGTTTCAAACCTGTGAACTCAGGCAATCCACCAACTTCTGCCTCCCAGAGTGCTAGGATTACAAGTGTAAGCCACCAAATCTGGCCCAAGACCTTTGATAGGGAGCTCTGGCTAGCCATTGCTATCTAGCTCTGCAAGAGAAGTATAGTTTCTACTAAATGCACATTACTTCAACATCATTGTAAAGTCAAAAAGTTATAAGTTCAATCATTGCAAGTTGGGAACCATCTAAAAATATAGAGGTTTTCTCTCATTATTTTACATAAACAGATTATTACACAAATTTTATCTCCTTTTGACATCCTGAATATCTCTTCAAGTAATCTAGCTTAACATAACTACATATTAACCCATTGTGTGAAATATGATTATTCAAAAATTTCCCTACTTTGTTCACAGTTCATACTTACTTTTTGCCATGATAATAATGCTGCAATAAAAACGGAAAAATTAGCTGGGCTTTGTAGCAGGTGATTGTAGTCCCTGCTACTCAGGAGGCTGAGGCAAGAGGATCACTTGAGCCCCAGAGTTTGAGGCTCCTATGAGATATCCTATCCTCCTATGATGCTATCTCCAAAAAAAAAAAAAAAAAGAGGCTGGGCACAGTGGCTCATGCCTGTAATCCCAGCACTCTGGGAAGTGGAGGGGGGTGGATAGCTTGAGCTAATGAGTTCCAGACCAGCCTCAGCAAAAGCAAGACCCCATCTCTACTAAAAATAGAAAAACTGAGGCAAGAGGTTCGCTTGAACCCAAGCTTTCGAGGTTGCTGTGAGGTATGACGCCACAACACCCTACCCAGGGTGACAGCTAGAGACTCTGTCTCAAAAAAACAAACAAACAAAAAAAAATTGCAAACATATTGCCAAAAACAAAAGTCACAATATACATCAGTGCACATGTATAAGTATACATTCATGCTTATATTTCTTTGGGATAAATTCCCTGGAATGAGACTAACGAGTCAAAGACTCATCATAAGTTTAAAAGATAACACTTTCCAAAAAGCCTGTAAAAATTTCTATTTCTATCAGCAACAAAGTATTTTACCAGTTTCCTCTGCAGCAGTAGATATTATAATTCATATAAATATATGAATTATATGTATATGTATATGAATAAAGTGATAGTTCACTTCTGTTTTAATTTGCATTTTATTGACAACCAATGAATTCAAACAACTTTTCATGTGTTTTTTTGCCATTTGGATTTGCTCTTTTGTGACTTACCTATCCATATCCTTTCATCATTTTCCTATTAGGTTATTTACTAATTTCTTGTCAATTTAAAGGTTTTTGTACATAATAAATATTAAATAATATTGTTTCCAATTCAAAATTTTGCCTCTTTAAGGCATTCCTACAAAAAATGTTTAGGAAAAAAAATTACTATACTTTAATATGCTTACCTTTTCTTTTTAGCTTTTTGCTTTCGTCTTAGAAACTTAGAGGTTTTCCTCTGTCCTTAGATTTATTTACATGTAAGTCTCCTAGACCTTTTTACATTGATTAATTTTACATTCCTCATCCCTTAAATATAATTTTTTCTTTTTTGTATTCCAACTGAATTCAGCTGGTTAGACCATATTAACACTATTTATTAAATTATCTATCTTTTTCCTACTGAATAGAAATAGTATAATATCAGAATATTCTATGGAAGGGAAAACTATCATCTCTACCATAAATTGAATTCTTTACTATTATAAATTGGATTCTGTATTCTGTTTCAATGGTCTAGTTGTCTATATCTGTGCAAGTACCATACTGACTGAATTACAGTGACTTACACCATGTTCTAGTTTGGTAAGGCTAGTTCCTTTCACTAGAAATGAATGAGTACACCTGATCTCTCTGACTCCTCAGGAAACTGAGAAGGAACTGAAAAGGTAGGCATAGACTTCTTATTTAGACCTGCGATTGGGCTCAGAGCACAAGCAGACAGCTGTAGAGGAGGTGTTGCTTTGACAAAGAAAAATAACAAGAAGAAAACCAAACAGAATAGTTAACCAGTGAAACACACAGCTCGTCAAGGAGGCAGATGGGAAACTAAACAAATAAAAAGTTAGTAAGAACATTAAAGAAAATCAAGATTAACAAAAAAGATTCCTTGGGACAAAGAAGTCACAATTTTAAAAGTTCAGTGGTAAAATAAAAAGAATGTTCCCATTTTAGACCAATGGTGAAGAAAAACTTCAAAGCAAAAGTAAAAAAGAACATTTACCAAAAAACTCCATAATTTTTCTAATGATTAAGATAATATACGTAAGGCCGACCTGGTGGCTCATGCCTGTAATCCCAGCACTCTGGGAGGCTAAGGTGGGCAGATCCCTTGAGCTCGGTAGTTGGAGATCAGCCTGAGCAAGAGTAAGAATTCCTCTCTACTAAAAATAGAAAAACTAGCTGGGCACTGTGGCAGGCACCTGTCGACCCAGCAACTCAGAAGGCTGAGGCAAGAGGATTGCTTGAACCCAAGCTTTTGAGGCTGCTGTGAGCTATGACACCAGGGCACTACCTAGGGTAAGGAAGTGAGACTCTTATCTCCAAAAAAAAAAAAAAAACAAAAAAAACACAAAAAGACAAGACATGTTATTATGCTCTCATTATAACAAGAAAAAATAAAAATCGACCATAAATCAAACCCAAGGAAAGTGAAAGATGCTGATAAAGGTAAAAGTAGAAACTATATGTTAGGAAATAGAAAAAAATGATAGACAACCTATAAACTGCAAGAAAAAAGACAAAACTTATTAAGTGAAAAATAAGAAAAGCTAAAGAAATAACTAGTGTAGAAAACTCAGATATACTCTTTGCAACTGAAAATGAGATACAGCAATATGCAGAGAGTAAATCAAAAGAATTGTAAAAAAATACAGCATCTTTCAAAGTGTAAACTTTTATCAGTACAGAGCTGCTACCTTGTTTGTGATCTCCTATCTCCATTACTCAGGCCAGAGTCTAGTTCAAAGTATAGATTTGATAAATACTGCTTGAAAGAACAAATGGATGTAAAACCACATGCCAATATAATTAACATCTGGATGAAGTAGATAGTGTTCTAGGAAAACTGTAAATGCCTGAAACTAAAGAACTCAAGAAAAGGTAGCAGAAAGTATGGAAGAAACTAAAGAATATAGTAATATTTTTCTTTAGAAAGTATAGGGCTCCTATGGTTTCATAAGCAAGTTTTTCTAAGTTTTCAAGTAGCAATGGATTCTTTGCCTTTTATGAACATAAAGAATGAAAAAAATATTCTTAGATATTTTTAAAAAGCTGTTATAAAAACCTGAAATGCCAAAACCCAATACTCCATTTATAAAACAAGTCTCATTTCACACTAACAGCACATAGTTGGTCAAATAGGATGCAGAATTATAAGATGAAGAGTTATAAAAACAATCATGTATGCATACCTCAAACATTTATAAAACCTATATGTTAGTTTACTAATCCTTTTTATGTAGGATAAAGGCCTTTTCTTCTCTATCATTATGCTTCTATTTTCTGTTTCTTGCCTAAATTGTACCTACCAAATATTGTCGACAATTTCTCATTGTTATTTCTTTAGAAGAAGGTTTAAAAGACACTACGGTAGCAATCTGAATGTAGATGTTTTGATTTTTATGATTTCTCCCTTCCTCTTTAGTTGTTTCACTTACACATACTATCAAAGCAATTTTAAAACTAACTTGCCTTTATCAAGGCTTTCCAAAACATCCAACTTCAGATTTCAACAAATACTATTTTTTTTAACTCATGTTTTATCAGTAATGGTCCATGTAATCAAAGTAAGATACACAACTGGGATAATCAGGTTTGATAAGTGACCCTAGGTAATCATGCAATTCAAGCCAACTGCATGGGGATGCTGAAAAGGATCCTGCTAGCCAGGAGGAGCACTCAAGTCTATTTGACAAAGAAAATCTTAAAAGTCAACTTAATATTGGTTAACAGAGCATTTACTATTTCATAATGTCAAAATCTAACAAAAACATTAGGAAAGCAAATAAAGCTTGATATGTTACCCCAAGACCAAGTATGCCTTATTACTAGAGTATAAAAACAGTTGAATGTTAGGAAATATAATTTATAATACCAACGTATCAAAGGATAAAAATTGGTATTATCATTTTTTAAAAGATTTGGTAAAAGTGAAACATCCTGAAAAATTACTCCTGAATTTAAAAAAAAGAACTTATAAATAACAAGAAAAAGATACATATATGACATAATAAACAAACTCTGTTTCAAACCAACAGCCTATTTCTTACTTTAAAACACTGGAAGCATTCTCAGGAACTTGGTTATCTATTCACTGATGCATTACAAGCACCTATTTCCTGCCTAAATGATTCTGAGCTCCAGATAATTTCTCCATTTGGATTTCTCAAGGTTTGCTGCTTGGTACACAATTAAGGAACAAGTTGGTGACTAAATAAATGAATTTCTATTTAAGCCAAGAAAATAAGCATCACTAATAATGAATGTTACATAGGAGTGCTAACCAATATAATTAAACCAGATAAAGAAAAGCTGGAGGAAGAATTACCATTATTTAGAAATGATATGATTGCTCTTCTGGCAATCCTAAGAAAACCACAAAGGATTTGTACAATACAATAAATAGAGTTCTGCTTCTGCTGATGGTGAAATAGCTCTTATCAGACCACTTATACAGATTAACAGCTATACATGCTAAACAAAATATAAATTACAGCTATGTGAAGACACTACAGGGCAACCAAAAACAGGCAGAAACTAAAAGGATTTGAAACTTGACAAAAAGAAGAAAAACACTGTAGTGACTCTCTGTTTCTGTAAGTATTTGCCCTTGCGTTGACCTTATTTGGCACCAGGATAGAAAACTGAAATTTTACTAGCTTGAGGGACTGGTGGGTGCCTGTAGTCCCAGCTGCCTGGGAGGCTGAGGCAAGAGGATTGCTCAAACCCAGGAGTTTGAGGTTGCTATAAGATATGACACCATGGCACTCTACCCAGGGTGACAGTGTGAAACTCTGTCTCAAAAAAAAAAAAAAAAAAAAGAAAGAAACTATTTTCACATACTATTGAGAAATTTATACTATACATAATATAGCCCAGAGGGAGAAATCTATACGTACAAGACTTGCCTTAGGAGAACCCAACATTTCCTAGGAAAAGAGTAGAATGAGAGGAGAAAATATGGAACATCAATGTTTAGTTGACCAAGACAATGACCCTCTAAAGGAGTTAAAAACAATGTTTCAATATAAATTTATACTAAGCACAAGCAATTTGCTTTGGGCTCTTATTTTGTAAATTTCATTTATTTTTCTCATTAGGTAGCATTCAAATTGCATAAATTATTTTTATTACTGAGGGAATAATGCCCAGAGAATGCCCTTTGTTTTCCCAATAGTACAGTCCTCCTTAAAACTGAATTGCTGGGTGGCACCTGTAGCTCAAGGAGTAGGGCATTATACCGCAGGTGGTGGGTTCAAACCCAGCCCCAGCCAAAAACTGCAATCTCCCCCCTACAAAACAACAAACAACTGAATTGCTATATTTCTGCCTTCTGCTTTGTCTAGATCAACATCATTACCTGAGGACTAAATTTGACAACAGATGTATAATATTCAAATCTATTTTCTTCTGTAAAGCTGAATGAATGCTACCAAGGATATAATCTATAAATCTTTGAAATAGTTCAGTTTAATAGATCTGTTTTAACACAACCTGTCCTGGCTTTAAGAACAATTACAGAAAACTAGCTTTGTGTACTATTTTACTGACTAGCATCATTTATCTCTGTAAATCTTAATTTGATTTTCAAATATCACTGATGATATTTAAACAAAATAGAAAAGATGCTCATTTAAAAACTTGCATTAGGCTTGGCACCTGTAGCTCAAGTGGCTAAGGTGCCAGCCACATACACTAGAGCTGGCGGGTTTGAATCCAGCTGGGCATTGTGGAGGGTGCCTGTAGTCCCAGCTCCTTGGGAGGCTGAGGCAAGAGAATCGCTTAAGCCCAGGAGTTAGAGGTTGCTGTGATCTGTAATGCCTTGGCACTCTACCCAGGGCGACAGCTTGAGGCTCTGTCTCAAAAAAATGAATGAATAAATAAATAAATAAATAAATACTTGCATTACCGTCTATTCTGTGCCTTAATAGGGTGATGAAAAATAGAATAAACGTTTTAGTAAGTTATCACAAAATAGACAAATGCCAAGTAGGAAAACTTAGCTGGATTTCACCTTATTGGAGTTTGCTCCTATTATGTGAAAGAAGTAATTTAGGGAAATATCAATGGAACAAAAATGAAGTTGATCACTTAATACTTAATGGTACAATATATAAAATATAAGGATGAAAATGTTTTTAACTATAGTTAAATTTGGACAAAGAGTCCATGTGATACTGTAACTTATGAGTTAAGATACATTATCTGACTGAATACAAGATACCTTGTGGCAGAGATGCCTACCTGTACAAAGCAATGCTGTAGCATACAACTGTTGTTTGCAGTTAGGTGTGGCCACATGACTGAATTCTGGCCTACAGAACATGTGTAGGAGTGATGTATGGCACTTCCAAGACTGGCTCCTAAAATTCCCCACACTTATCTTCTATGTTCTTTTCCCTTTCTTACTGACTGACTGGAATGGAGATAATCCCCAGGTCAACCAAGGAAGTTATACTGTTTCAGATGGCAATGTCTTGGTCAGTTAGGATCCTTGAATAACTGTATGGAGCTGAATCCTTGTTGTACCTAATCTAAATGGAAATGCTGTGTACTAGGACACAATTAAGAAATGTTTGCTGTTTTAAACCTACACTTTTGTTTCAGCAGTCAGCCTACCAACTGCTACCAACTGTAATAGTTGGAGAGTTGATGACAGAACTCTCCAAAGATGAATAGCTTCTAGCTTCTACTGTTCTGCCATCTCTACATTGTATGTAAATGCATACTCTACACTTATGAACCGTATGCTAAAGCAATGGTTCGCAACCTTCCTAATGCTGAGACCCTTTAATACAGTTCCTCACGTTGTGGTGACAAATGGTTGGGGATCACCACAACATGAGGAACTATATTAAAGGGTCACGGCATGAGGAAGGTTGAAAACCACTGCCCTAAAGGAATGCAATTTGAGGTATTTTGTATTTCTGTATAAGTCTTTATATTACGACTCTTAAGTATTATTATTGGCTAAAAAGAAAATATTTTTTCTTTATATGATTTTAAAAGATATTCAGAATTTCTAAATTTGATTTTTGACCTAGGTCTAAAATTTTTTTCGTAGAATATATGTCAAACTTTACAAAGATGATAATAGAGAATTATAATTTTATAACAAAAAGGTACCTTATAAAAAATATAACATTTCTGGTACCTATTCATTCCATAACTACTTCTGATGGATTAACATATGTTACATATGGTGGAAACAAACAAACAAACAAAAAACATTAAAAGCTGCCCACGAGGAGCTCCAAGGTTAACATATAAGGAAATAAAAAAGAAACAACGCGAAGGAAGATGGCCCAATAGAAACCTGTGATTGTTCCTCTGTACGGATAACAGAAGCAAAGTCAGGTGAGTGATCATACTACTTGACTTTGACATTATGTCATGAAAAGAGGCACTGAAAAGGGCTGAAAGACAGTTTTGCATTGCCCATGCCACCCTCCTCCATTCCCTGAAAGTGCTACCCAAGAGAGAATCTGTGCAGAAGGGGGGGTGGGGAGAGGAAGGAAGAGTGAAGTGATTGTAGGACTTCGCACTGAAACTAAGGGCTTCCCTGGCACAGGGGAACATAACACAGGGTAGAAATCATGTTGCTCACAGAGGAAGCACTTAGACCAGCTCTGCCAGAGAAAAATCCTTTACCCAGAAACCCATGTTCTTGGTAGTTCCACCACTGGCTGACACAAAGATACCTGGGACCTAGAATAAATTCACAAGGCAGTGGGACCCCGAAGCTGCAGTCCTTAGACCATTCCTGTAATTCCTGTGGCTGTGCTGACTCAGAGACAGTAGACATGGGGTGCACATAACCCACTGAGACCCTGGAGGTGGCAGCCAAGCCAGTTGATAAGAGTCAAATGGTGCGACCCGCCCAAATAGAACTGATTCACCCAAATAGAATAGACCTGCACAAATGGAATATCCTACCCAAGAGAGAGGGAATGTACCAACCCTCACCCTTTTGACCTTTTAAAATCCCCATCCACTTTAACCCATGAGATATGAAGGCTCAGAAGAGAAGTCTAGTCTTACTGACTTCCTTCTCAAGCTCAGCTAACCTGCACCCAGGTGGAATAAAGGTTGACGTTGCCCACACAGAACCTGGACTCCATTTCCTTTTGTTTCACTTTTCAGAATAATCTTTTATTTTTGGTCTTTGACTTCTCAACCTGTGTCAGCCACATCCCAACCAACTACATATAGGCAGTGCTACTCAGGGAGTCTTCTACTTAAGGAAAGGAAAGGGAAAAAGACAAGAGTGGCTGAGTGGATTAAAAAAAAAAAAGCCAACTATATGCTGTCTTTAAGAAACATACTTTACCTATAAAGACACACACAGACCAAAAATAGAGAGATAGAAAAACATACTCCATGCAAATGGAAACCAAAAAAGAGCAAGAGTAGCTATACTGCTATAATATAAAATAGATTTTAAGATAAAAACTGTAAAAAGATACATAAAAGGTCATTACATAATGATAAAGGGGTCAATTCAGCAAGCGGATATTGTAATTCTAAATATATATGCATCCAACCCTGGAACACCCAGATAAATAAAACAAATATTATCAGATCTAAAGAGAGAGATAATTCCCAAAAAAATAATCATTGGAGACCTCAAACACTCCACTGTAGGCATCAGCCAGTAAACCAACCAAGGAACATTGTATTTAATCTGCACTACAGACCCAATGGACCTAACAGACCAGACATTAACAGAATGTTTCATCCAACAGCTATAAAATACATATTCTTCTCTTCAGCTAATGGAATATTCTCAAGGACAGGCCATATGTTAGGCCGTAAAACAGGTCTTAAAAAATTAAAACAATTGAAATCATACTAAGTATTTTCTCTGACTACAATGTAATCAACAAGAATACTAAAAAATATACAAATACATAAAAACTAAACAATATATTAGAAGAGATTAAGAAAGAAATTTAAAAATTTCTTAAAACAAATGAAAAGGGAAACACAACATATCAAAACCTACAGGACATATAGCAAAAGCAGTAACAAGAGGAAAGTTACAGCAATAAGTGCCTCATGAAAAAGAAGAAAAGCTTCAAGTAAACACCCTAATGATGCACCATAAAGAACTAGAAAAATAAAAGCAAACCAAACCTCAAACTCATAGAAGAAAAGAAATAATAAAGATCAGAGCAGAAATAAGTGAAAATGAAACAAAAAACAAAAACAGAAGATTAATGAAATAAAAAGTTGGTTTTTCAAAAGAGAAACACAATTGACATACCTTTAGCCAGAATCATCACATAAATACAAATTAAAAAATCACAGTAAGATATCACCTAATTTCAGTGAGAACGCCTTCTATTAAAAAAGTCACAAAGCAACAGATTCTGGTGTGGATATGGACAGAAAGGAAGACTCATACACTGTTGGTAGGATTGCAAACTAGTAAAAGCTCTATGGAAAGTAGCATGGATACCTCAAAGAGCTAAAAGCAAACCTACCATTTGATCCAATCCCACTACTAGGTATGTATCCAAAGGAAAAAAAAATTTTATAAAAAAGAAAGACACTTGCACTTGAATGTTTATAGCAGCACAATTCACCAATTGCACAGATGTTGAAACAAGTGACCAATAATGGATTAATAAAATGTGGTATATGTATACCATGGAATACTACTCAGCCATTAAAAAAGTAGTAATCTAGGAGTCAAAGGCTTCACTACTAAATTCTACCAAGCATTCAAAGAAAAACTCATAATAATGCTAGTATTCCAGAAAAACAGAGAAGGGAATATTCCCAAATCCATTCTAAGGGGTTTTTTTATCATCTTGATACCAAACAAGAAAAAGATACAACAAAAACAGAAAACCATAGGTCCATATGTCTGATGAAAACAGATGCAAAAATCAACAAAATATTGTTGCACTATGTAGGGATAGTTCAACAAGTGCAAATCAACTGATGTGATCTATCACATCAACAGAACAAAGGATAAAAACCATATGATCATGTCAACTGATACTTAAAAAGCATTTGATAAAATTCAACATCCCTCCTTGATAAAACCCAACAAACTAGGTATAGAAGGAACTTACCTCAACGCGATAAAAGCCATATATGACAGGCCCACAGGGAGCATCATACTGAATGGGGAAAAAAATGAAAGCCTTTCCTCTAAGATCTGGAACAAGATAAGGATGTCCACTTTCACCACTGTTATTCAACATAGTACTGGAAGTTCTAGCTAGAGCAATCAGACAAGAGAAAGAAATAAAGAATATCCAAATTGGAAAGGAAGAAGTCAAATTATCCTTTTTTGTAGAGGACATGATCTTATATCTAGAGAAACCTAAAGACTCCACTCAGGAACTGATAAACATATTTAATAAAGTTGCAAGATACAAAATCAACATATAAAAAAATCAGTTGCATTTCTACATGCCAACAGTAAAAAATCTGAATCAAGACACCAAGTTATAACAGTTTATAAAATAAAGTACCTAAGAATAATCAAAGTGAAAGATCTCTGTAATAAAAACTGTAAAACATTTATGAAAGAAATTGAAGAAGACACAAAAAATAGATGTTATTCCATGTTTGTGAACTGGAGAATCAATATTGTTAAAATGTCCATACTACCCAAAGCAAACTACAGATTCAATGCACTCTTCATCCAAATAGCAATGAAATTCTTCATAGAAAAAATAATCCTAAAACTTATATGGAATCCATAAAAGACCCAGAATAGCCAAAGTCTTCCTGAGCAAAAAGAATGAAACTGGAGGAAGTACATTACCTGACTTTGAGTTATACATACTGCAGAGCTATAGAAACCAAAACAGCAGAGTACAGGCATAAAAATAGACCCATAGACCAACAGAACAGAAAAGAATCCAGAAACAATCCACACATCTATAGTGAACTTACTTTAACAAAGATGCCAAGAACTTACACTAGGGAAATGACAGTCTCTTCAATAAATGGTGCTAGGAAAACTGGATGTCTTTATGGAGAAGCACGAAACCAGATTCTTATCTCTTGCCATATACAAACATGAAATCAAAATGGATTAAAGATTTAAGTCTAAGACCTCAAACAACTATAGGAAAATATTGGGGAAATGCTTCAGGATATTGGTCTGGGCAATGATTTCTTTTTCTTTTTCTGTTTTTTTTTTTTGAGACAGAGTCTCATTTTGGGGCTCTTGGTAGAGTGCTATGGTGTCCTAGCTCATAGCAACCTCAAACTCTTGGCCTTAAGCAATTCTGTTGCCTCAGCCTCCCAAGTAGCTGGGACTACAGGCTATTTTTTTCTTGCAGTTGTCATTGTTATTTAGCTGGCCCAGTCCAGGTTTGAACCCGCCAGCCTGGACGTATGTGGCTGGCACCCTATCCACTGAGCTATGAGCACCGCCTATCTTTTTTTTTTTTTTATTTATTGTTTGGGATTCATTGTTGGTATAAAGAATTAGGCTACACTGATTGCATTTGTTAAAGACCCTCTTATAATAGTGTCCTGTCCCCAAGAGGTACAACATGACCTCCCCATGCCCCCCTTTCCTCCCCTCTCCTTCATTCCCCTATTGTGCCCCTTGTATTAGCTCATCTATTGCCTTCATATTAGAACTGAGTACATTGGATTCCTTTTTCTTTTGAGACAGATTCTCACTCAGTTGCCCAAGGTAAGAGTGCTGTGGTGGCATAGCTCACAGCAACCTCAAACTCCTGGGCTGAGGTGATTCTCTTGCCTCAGCCTTCTGGGTAGCTGGGACAACAGGTGCCTGCAACAACGCCCAGCTATTTTTTTTAGAGATAAGGTCTTGCTCTGGCTCAGGATGGTTTCGAACTCCTGAGCTCCAGCAATCCATCCGCCTCTGTCTCCCAGAGTGCTAGGATTATAGACGTGAGACACTGCAGCCAGCCTAGTACATTGGATTCTTGCTTCTCCATTCTTGGGATGCTTTACTAAGAAGAATGCATTACCCATCAATCCAGGTTGATAAAACGCCCAGCTACTTTTTACAGATGGGGTCTCACTCTTGCTCAGGCTGGTCTTGAACTTATGAGCTTAAGCAATCTGCCTGCTTTGGCCTCCCAGACTGCTAGGATTACAGACATTAACCACCGCATCCAGCTGGGCTATGATTTCTTGAGTATAACCCCAAAGCACAGGCAATCAAAGCAAAATTGGACAAATAGGATCACATCAAGCTAAAAAGCTTCTCTATAGCGAAGGAAACAATCAACAAAGGGAAGAGATTCCCCACAGAATGGAGAAAAATATTTGCAAATTACCCATTTCACAAGAGATCACTAACCAAAATATATAAGAAGCTCCAAGAACTCAATAGGAAAAAAATCAAATAATCCAATGAAAAAATGGTCAGAAGACATGCCAATGGCCAACAGGTATATTAAAAAATGCTTAACGTCATTAGTCATCAGACAAATGCTAATCAAAACTACAATGAGATATCATCTCACCCCAGTTAAAATGGTTGTTATCAAAAAGGCAGGCAGTAACAAATGCTAGCGAGGATTAAGCAAAGGGGAAATCCTAGTACACTGTTGGTGGAAATGTAAATTAGTGCAAGACTACAGAGACCAGTATATAAGTTTCTGAAAAAATCAAAAATAGAACTACCATATGACCCAGGAATCCCACTGCTGGGTATATATCCAAAGGATAGGAAATCAGTACATAGGAAAGATACCTGCACCCCTGTATTTATTGCAGCATTATTCATAATAGCCAAGATTTGGCATCAATCCAAGTGTTCATCAATGGATGAATAAATAAAGATATTGTGATACATATACACAATTAAGTATTATATAGCTACAAAAAAGAATGAAATCCTGTCCTTTGAAACAACACAGATGAAACTAGAGAACCTTATGTTATCTGAAATAAGATAAGCACAGAAAGACAAATCTCACATGTTCTCACTCATATATGGGAACCAAATATGAAAATAATTGGTTTCATGGAGAAGGACGGCCGAATGATGGTTACTAGAGGCTGGGAAGAGTAGCAGGGATGGAAGAATAAGGTGGGGATGGTTAATGGGTGCAAAAATATAGAGAGAATGAACAAGATTTGACAGCGTAACAAAGTAAAATAACCAACAGGGTGGAACTGGAATGTTTCTAACACAAAGAAATGGTAAATGCCTGAGGTGACAGATACCCTAATTATCCTTATTTGATTAATTCACATTGTATGACTGTATCAAAACAATACATGCACCCTATAAAGATATACAATTATTACCTATAATAATTTTTAAGTAAACAAAGGAATTACAATATTCTAAGTATATTAGACATATACGCATGGAATATAATAGGCACAGACCTTCCAATGGGAAGAATGCCAATGTAGTCATTGCTCTGTAGTCTTGCACTAATTTACATTTCCACTAACAGTGCACTAGGATTTCCCCTTTGCCTAATCCTCGCTAGCATTTGTTATTGACTTTTTGGTAACAACCATTTTAACTGGGGGGAGATGATATCTCATTGTAGACTTGGGAAGACATAGACAGAAAATGTTTTCTAGAAGAGGTGATTTCTGTAAGTAAGTTGCAGTGGGTGAAGAAATGGGGAGACAGTGACAGACTAGGTAAAGAAGCCTGTGTCATAATGTCTACTAAAAAAATATGGATCATTTTTAATCTGTGGACACCCAGTGAAGGGTTTCCAGCAGGGGAATGACATGCTCAGATTTGCATTTAGAAGAATAATGGCAATATGAACAAGTAAATAGGTGAGAGAGAAATGGCAAACCTGGAGACTAGGCTCAGGACACCACAGTTTAAATGGAAAATAGTTAGAGCCTGAATTTACATTAGTGTCATTAGGGTATGGAAAGAGCTAGAGAAGGTTCAAAAAGGCTAAGATATATTTAGGAAGAGAAATGATGGGACTCTGGCCAAACAAAATAGAGAAGGAGGAGTAAAGTATGGCCTTCAAGTTTCTGGCTAGGAAAATTAGGTGAGTATTGGTGTCTACTAATCAAAGTGGGAAAATGACAAGTTCAGCTGTGGACATCCTTATAAGGAAGATAAAATAGTAAGTCAACACTTAAAAATGCAGTACTTGCTTACAGTTTTAGTGGTTTTTGAAACCATTGATTTCAGTAGATAAATGTGCATGGCAATGTTTCTCAGAGAGTAGTCCATTTGGTAGGCCTGTATACAACACAATTTTTATGCCTCATCCCACACTTAAAGATTTAGACTCTCTAAAGTTAGTCTTAGGAATCTATGGTTAGGTTCCCAGGCACTTCTTATTTACAAGAACCACTAGTATATAATATAGGAAAAGAATGACAATTTAGACTGTGGGAAATATTAACTTTGGAGGTAGTAACTCTGGGGGGCAATATTTACCCAATTATTAATAGTGGTGGTCAATGGATGAGATTTAAATTTTCTTTTGATCAAAAGAGTATATAAAAATTTTAGAAAGTGGTATTCTATAGATACAGATGTATAGTTAAACAGCTAGAGCCTCAAAATGACTAAAATAGTCATTTACTATTCTTTTTTAAGTGATTTTTAATTTTTTGTTAATTCAGCATTTACCTTTCTCTTTAAAAACACTTTCTAAATAAGAAAATACTTTTCTTTGAAATTAGCCAATATGTCAAAAATCATGTATACAATGAGAGAGTCCAACCTAGCATGTGACAACTCCCAGAATGTCTGATTTAAGAATAATAGAAAGCTTAGAGCAAGGTGAGTAAAGATGGTTATGTTTAAAAACAAAACAAAAAAACCCTTAAGAGACAGTACATTCCTGAGTTGACTCTCTTAATTTTACCTTGTACATTTCATAGGGAAATATATATTTTACATAAAATACATACAATTGACAATAATAGCACCATGCTTAGGTATTTAATTGAACTGTAACAATTTTTATCTGAATGACTTCAGTAAAAATTACTGACAAAACCAGATTAGGACTGTGGATTTTAATGCCCAATCTCACCAAATTGGACTCACTTGTAAAAGGAGACAATCTATAAATTGATTGTAACTCAGTCTTTAAAAAGAACTTTCTAATGTATCCTTTTTGATTTATGGCTAGTTTATACTTCAAAATACAAAATTTTACAAGGAATTGAGTATTGTAGTAACCACTATACAAAAAACAATTTAGGCTTGTTTAACAAACCATTTTGTTTCACATTAAAATACGAAAATAATCATATTTAACTGAGAAGTTTCAAAAGGCATTCATGTTATCAAAAGCATAAAACATTTTTTCTTTCATTACCATGAGCTCGAAGTAAAGCTTCAGCAGTAAACAGAGGAGCTTGAAGCATGTCTGCAGTTTCCACAATAAGCATATCTTTCAATCTACGAAGATCTTGAGGCCTTAATCCTTCATATGGCTTCAAAAAGAAAAAAAATAATGTTAAATTGGCCATTATACTCTTAGAAGTATCAAAATACCTATAAACAAATACATAGTTGGCCCCCATATCCATGGTTTTGTAACCATGGTTTGAAAATACTTGGGGAAAAAAATGGTTATGTCTATGCTGAACATGTACAGATTTTTCCTGTTGTTATTACCTAAACAATATAGTATTTTTTTTTGAGACAGTCTCATTTTGTTGCCTCTGTAGAGTACTGTGACCATCATAGCTCTCAACGATCACAAACTCTTGGGCTCAAGAGATTCTCTTTTCTCAGCCTCCCAAGAAGTTGGGACTACAGGCGCCTGCCACACGTCCAGCTATTTCGTTGCTGTTGTTTGTTTAGCAGCCCCAGTCTGGGTTCGAACCCACTAGTCCTGGTGCATGTGGCTGGTGCCCTAACCACTGAGGTACGGATGCCAACCCAGTATAACAACTATTTATATAGCATTTATATTTCTTTAGGTATGATAAATAATACATAGATTATTTAAAGCATATGGGAGGATATATCCTAGAGGATCCTGGAAACAATCCTCCATGGACAGACACTAAGGGACGACAGCATATTAACATTTATTTTATCTTCCAGTTTCAATTTGGGTAATGAAGTTTTCAGAAAGGCTTTTTTATTCTCCACCATCATAGACTTCAAAACTACCTTTTCATAAGTCTCTTTAAGTGAGGAAACAGATGATCAAGTTCATGTACCTTATCATTCTAAAAATAAAAGTATCATACTGTAATAGGAAAATCTTGCTTTATGGTTTTAAAAACTGAATACAAAAAGTATTAAATAAAAACCTATACTTCCACCACTGAGTAAAAATCATTATTAAAGCTATCAATATTTTTATTAATATATTATAAATTTATTTTTTATTAATTTGTATTTTTATCTAGTCTGTTCATTTTGCAAATCAACTGGTTGTGAATGTATGTGTGTTCATTTAGGAAAGAACTGAGCCACTGAATTATCAAATATTTACACTTACTAAGAAGTTCTAACAGTCAATATGCAGCACTACTTCTTTGTTTTCTCAAATACTTTTTGGATATTCTTTTCTGCTTGTTTTTTTTTCCCCCAGTGAATCGTAGATTTATTTTATCAAATTCCAAATAAAATCTAATTGGGATTGCTAGTGGGATTATATGATACCTTAACTAATACCTAATATTAATATCGACAAAAGTGACAATACCATACTATATAGACTTCTCCTATATACATCATTTCTCTATTCATCAAAGTGTTAATGCCCCTTTCTTTTCTTCCTATATGTACTGTATCATCTCAAGGTTTTTATTCCTTTGTATCCTTGCTGTGCTTTTAACAAAAACGATAAAAAGAATAAGATACATTCCAAATCAATTACTGATAACATTTTGCCAGACTTATTTCAAGTCCTTTTTAAAACCACAGAAGCAAAAATGTATAAAGCTAAAATAATCTGCGACATGTTTTCTCCATTCTATTTCCTTAATCTCCTCACTCTTTGCCTATGGCAATCACTATTAGAAATTTGATTAAATGCTGTCTTAATACTATGACATAACATTATACAGATGATTAGGCAATGTGCTTTGTTATTTTTATTCAATATTATGCTTTCATCATTAATATACACATATCCATTTTAATCCTTCAGATATAGGTAATAAGCTTATCACAGTAAGCACAGTAATAAACATTGAGAAAATTGGTAAAGTTGCAGTGAACTGGCTCTCAGACATAGTGTAAGTGAAAATAAAAACTAGAATATCATTTAACAACCCAGCATTATATATCATGAGCCTTAAAGTAAGTCATCTTCTGACACAGTAATTTTAGGTGTAGGCCATCTATCCTAAAGTATAATCACAAAAGTGGACAAAATTGGTTATCTGTAATGTTACTTATAAAAGTAACCCAAATATACATTAAGGAAGTTATAGGACACTCACATGTTAGAATAGTCAGCATTATTCAAAATGATTTTCATGAGTTTGTAAAAATTAAGAGATGTTAAGGAAAAATCTCTATTCGATATAATATATATAATATCAAAATATAAAATATGCCAAGAGAAAAATAAAAGGTAATCCTGAAATATGTTATAAACATTATTTGAAAGGGATTGAATAATATCTAAAACTTTCATTCTGCTTCTTTTTATGAAGAGCATGTTTCTACAATAAAAAAATTCATGGGAATGTTAAAAAGCTACCAGTAGTGGTAGTATACACAAATAGTCTATATAGCTATTCCTTTTTAAAATGATGATGCAGACTCTGTTAAATGCATTTCATATCATATGGTATTAATAACCTACTTCACTTATATATACATTCAGCTATATCGCTGTGAATCTCTCTATATAGGAATTCCATGACCTTAACTAGAAAAAGAAATGGATCCAGGTGCACTTGTGGATCCAGGTGCACTTGTAGACCCAGCTACTCAGGAGGCTGAGGTAGGAGGACTGCTTGAGCCCAGGAGTTCAAGGCTATAGTGCAGGATGATTGTGCCTGTGAACAATCACTGCATTCCAACACTCCAGCGTGGGCAATATAGTGAGACCCCATCTCTTAAAAAAAAAGGAACTTTAAGCTGATCTGTGTGGGAATATTATCATTAAATAAAAGAGAAAGAAACACTGCAATTTAATCCAAATTATCCTTAGAAAAAGTCTCATGTATAGTTTGCTTTTATGCTAATTTATGATACACACTTTTCCCTGCAAAAACCTAGTAAGCCCTTTAACGGTTAAGTTTGTACTACTTGTTCCAGTATAGAAGTTATACACTATGAGGCTGGGTGTGGTGGCTCATGCCTGTAATCTTAGCACTCTGGGAGGTAGAGGTGGGTAGATTGCCTGAGCTCAAGAGTTCGAGACCAACCTGAGCCAGAGCAAGGCCTTGTGTTTAAAAATAGTGGGGCATTGTGGCAGGCACCTGCAGTCCCAGTTACTGGGGGTGGTGGTGTTGGGGGTTTGAGGCAAGAGAATCGCTAAAGCCCAAGAGTCTGCCGTTGCTATGAGCTGTGATGACATAGCACTCTAGCGAGGATGACAAAGTAAGACTATCTCCAAAAAACAAAAACAAAAAAAACCTGGAAGTTATACACTATGTATATCTTAGCTGCCAGAAAATGGGTTCCAAATCCAGACTTGGGGTTATAGGTACTTCTTTGCCTTAGGAATAAAAGTAAATATTTGATATTCCCAGTGGTAGCAATTTTATATTTCTTGGTCTTATTTCCTAAATGTTCTTTTTCAGATTAGCCATCATCCCACCTCATTTATGTTGAGCCATATAAGTAGAGAGAAAATGGCGAATTTAATCATGATTCCACAGATTAGTGTTATCTGGAAACTGAAAGTACAAGTAACTAATGGGGGGAAATTAGCTTTTGTTGAAATTTTGACATATGCAAAGATTTGATTTTACATACATTAAGAAAGATGGGATAATATAAAGCGATCTGTATGGATCCAGTTTTTAAAAATGCATGCAGTTTTAAACTTAAACTGTTAACACTAGAAGGGAAATAGTGCTTAAAGGACAAAGACATATTGCCTTCATGAACACATAACATAGTCACTTTGGATCTTCATGACAGACCTGTAATTAGGTCACGTGAAGCATTTCAATGCATTGCTCAGTCCAGAGTGTATACTAGTTCTCTCTTCTATAGAAAGGATTAAAATGAAGGTGCTTTTCTCTTTCATGTTACAAAGATAAACTGTTTCAATTTTCAAGATTAAACACAAACCAGCAATAACCTTCAAAGCAGTTAGTACCAATATAAAGAAAGAAAAAGGAAACTAAATTAAGAAGAAATAGTGAATAAAAGTACCTCTGTCGCATCAGTGCATACTATTGCTAACCAAAAGACCACTAAAGTGTGAAATAGCCTAATACAAACTGCACTACTTTGATATCACATATAAAATGATAGTTATTTTCAAAATAATTATTCCAGAAAGGCACGATACAAAGGGGTTATGAAAGTATTGTTTTTACTGTGTTTTTCTATAAGAGAAAATAGTCTCTTCTATTCTCCTTTGCTGCCCCAATTGTATAGGTAAAACATGTTCACTGAGATAGATAAGATAGATAAATAGATAAACAGAAAAGGAAAAAAAAGGAGAAGAAAAGGAAGGGTATTTATTTACCTAAATGCACTGGTAACTTAAAATTTTAAAAGATGTGAAAAGACATGCAGGGAAGCTAAGTATATTCCCAATTTCCTTTAATAACACTCTCTCATTAGCTGATCCCTGGGCTTAGCACTGGCCTTAGAGGAGAAAAAATAGTTGGGAAAGTCTTCAGGATTCCTAGACTCTTTTCTTCATTTCAGTTTCTCTTCTCCTTACCCAACTGATTTTGTCTGGGCATTAAGACCTAGGCTGTCTGCACTGTGACCCAACATGAAGGCAGCTGCTCTTGTAGTGCAGGGGAGGTTACACCTACTAAGGAGGGCAGGTGACTTTGACAATATCTAACATATGGGTTTCTTTTTCTTTTTTTTTGGTTGTAGTTGTCATTGTTGTTTAGCAGGCCCGGGCTGGATTCGAACCTGTCAGCTCTGGTGTACGTGGCTGGCGCCTTAGCCACTTGAGCTACAGGCGCCGAGCCAACATAGGGGTTTCTTGACAGATAACAAAACTTGAGCCTTCCTGAATAATAGACTGGGGAGGGGAAGGGAGATTTTTTAGATGCGTTTTTACAGGAGGATATTGCTCGCTTCTCCCTTCATATACTCAGAAGTAATCATACAATCCTACTCCTACAGTCTGACCCCTGTGTAGGCCTAATACTCACTAGATTTTATGTTCTTTGAGTATTTAAAAACTGAACACACTCTTCCCAATCATCACTTTAATACATCACCTTGTTTTTATTTCTTTAAAGCAGTTACCACTCTCGGAGATTGTATGTTCACTTAGCTTTTAAACTTACGTGTTTTTCTCTCCTTGCTGGAGTATAAACACCTAGAGGGCAGGTTCTTATCTTTGTTCCTATATGTTACCTCAAAATACCTAAAACATTGTCTGGCAGACTAGTCATCCATAGATTTCTTGAATACTGGGATTAAGAAGTGGATTTTACCCATTTGTAAACTAATCATTTGGAGAAAAGGACAAAATTGAGATGTGTTAAAAAGAAGTTGTACAGAGAGTTACACACTGTCTGGATCATTAACTGAATAAAAACTTCAGCTAAAATATACACTTTAGGCCAGGCACGGTGGCTCATGCCTGTAATCCTAGCACTCTGAGAGGCCGAGGTGGGCAGATTGCCTGAGCTCAGGAGTTCAAGACCAGCCTGAGCAAGAACTAGATCCCATCTCTAAAAATAGCCAGGTGTTGTGGTGGGAGCCTGTAGTCCCAGCTGAGGCAAGAGAATCCCTTGAGCCCAAGAGTTTGAGGTTGCTATGAGCTATGACACCATGACACTCTACCAAGAGCGGCAAAGTGAGAGAGACTCTGTTACAAAATAAATAAATAAATAAATAAATAAATAAATTAATTAAATATACACTTTGCCTTCAGAACACAAATTCTAAAAAGTACCTAATTACATGACCTCATATATCCATACAACAGGCCATGTAAAACTACAAGTATAGGCAAAACAATCCAAAAGTCAAGTGGGGTCAAAGTAGAAGGTAAAAAAATAATTTTAAAGAAAGCACCGCTTTTTTCAAAAACTGAAGTATAACTAAAATAACACAAAATCAACCACTTCAAAGTGTGCAACTCAGTGGCATCTAGTACATTTGCAATGTTGTATAATTGTCACCTATACTAGTTCCAAAACATTTTCATCACTCCAAAAGAAAACTGCATACACATTATTCCTCCCTCTCCCTAGTCTCTGGCAATCACCAGGGTGCTTCTTGCTCTATGGACTTATCTATTCTTGACTTTTTATGTACCTGGAATCATTCAAATATGTGATATTGTGTGTCTGGCTGCTTTTACTTAGCTCAATGTTTTCCAGGTTGATGCATATTATAGCATTATTACTACTTCATTCCTTTTTATAGCTGAATAATATTTCATTATGTATATATATTTCATATTATTTATCCATTCACTAGTTAATAAACATTTAGGCTGTCTCACCTTTTGCCTATTATGAATAGTGCTACTACAAATATTTGTGCAGAAGTATGAAAGTTACTCTTTATATTATAAAAATAGTAGGTAAAAATAATCTAATATGTATTAAAAACAAAATTAGAAAACTAGAAAAAATGTAGGGGCATGTAACATTAGCACGTTACAAATTCAGACGACATAAAAAAATACTCAATATTCTCTAAGTGAAAAAAATAAGGATATAAAAAAAATACAAAGTTCTCATAGAAAGCATTAAGAAAACACAATTCATACAAAATGAGCAATGAAAAGTCAATTCATAGAATAATCAAAGAAATAAATTAAAACGAGGTACTGTTTATCCTAACTGGCAGAAAATAACAGTGATACTTATTTAAATATTTAACAAGCGTTTAGGGAAAAGGAACCTCTAATATATTACTGGAAGAAAAAGTAGATTAATATAATCCTATGGGATGGCTTATGAGCATCTGTTGAAGTTTAAAATATTATGATCCATCAAACCAATTTCTAGAAATAATATAGGGAATATACTTTTAAAATGTTGCATAAATGCAGTAATAATGATGATGATGTGATAATCAGTATTATAGCAGCATTTACCTTACACTTAAAAGGAGCTAGACACTGAGCATATATAGATACATATTAACTCATTTATGGATCACTACAACCTTAGGAGGTACGGACTATTATTATCCCTATTTTAAGAAGGGATTGAGCTGGAGAGTTTAAGCAACCTGCTCAAAGTCACATAAGTCAGTCCTCAGGCCAAGATATGAACGTGGTCAGTATGTCCCTAAAATCCATATTTTAACTGTAACAATGTCATAATATATATCTAATATGACAAATACTGAATAAAAGGTAAAAATATCTGAATTACTTAAATGTTCATCAGTAGATAAACGGTTAAAAGATACAGGTTTTTCTTTTTCTTTTTCTTTTCTTTCTTTTTTTTTTTTTAAGACAGAGTCTCACTCTGCCACCCTGGGTAGAGTGCTGTGGCATCATAGCTCACAGCAACCTCAAAGTCTTGGGCTAAAGTGATCCTCTTGCCTCAGCCTCTCAAGTAGCTGTGACTACAGGTGCCCATCACAATGATGGGGTCTCGCTCTTGCTCAGGCTGAACTCCTGAGCTCAAGCAATCCACCCACCTCAGCCTTCCATACTGCTAGGATTGTAAGCGTGTGCCACCATGCTCGGCCCCTAAAAAATAAAGATTAAAGTTCTGACTTGGGAGAAATGTTCATGCTATATTAAGCTGAAAAACTATCTTAGCAGAGCTCAATGCATGATATAATTTTCCTTTTACATTATGAACTCAATATGTATTACATCTGCTTAAGTCTGTTAGTATGTACAAGAAATTGTTCAGTAACTTTCATTTAGTACTAATATTCACTATAAACTTCAGGAAATGTATCAAAATAGAAAAAAAAATAATAGTAAAGTAAGTTACTTATAACCACAATGACCATTTTTGTATACTTTGATCTTCTTCCTATATGTTGTTACTACCATACCAAACTGTTCTGTATCTTTTTAAAATTTAATATAATCGTGTGTTGTAGTTATATTAACTTGATTTCAATTTTATATCTATTTATAAGTATGTAATGACTATTACTTTCTTTTTTTATTTTTTGAGACAGTCTCACTATGTCACCCTCAGGAGAGTACGACATAGTGAGACTTGATGGGCTTGGGCTTAAATGATTCTCTTGCCTCAGCCTCCCAAGTAGCTGGGACTACAGGCGCCTGCCACAACGGCCAGTTACTTTTTTTGTTGCAGTTGCCATTGTTGTTTAGCTGGCCCAGGCCGGTTTCGAGCCCGCCAGCCTGGGTTTATGTGGCTGGTACCATAACCACTGTGCTACCAGAGCTAAGCCTTGACTATTACTTTCTGATTTAATTATAGATTAAATAAAGATGATGTGTTAGAGAAAAAAACCAAGTAGTCATAAATGTCTTTCAATTTAATCATATTAACATTATTTCTGGAAGAGCATTGTTCAAATGTTATCTTGTGAATAAATGACTATATTAATTATTACATTAACAATTTCTGTTTGACTTAAGATCATATACTATCAAAAGATGGTTGGACCTGACGTGAGAAGAATCAAGTTCAGCTCACTTTGACCCTGGCAAGTTATTCAACTATTTTCTAATTTACCTTTCTGATTGAAAAACCAAGGGCAAGATTCCTATGTGGTTTTAAATAACCACGTGAAAAGACTAGTTAAATGCCTAGGACACACACGGGCTCACTTTCTACGTGTACTTAATCTGAATAAAATTGCCTATAACACAATATAACTAAAGAAACACATAAGGTAAAAAAAAAAAAATGTAAATTTCAATTTCAAGAAGCTCAGTTCATTTGGTCATATGTAGAATATAAAAGCTCAAAAATTACTGGAAAGTGATTGAAAAAATAACAAACAACATGATTATTTTTCTAAACACTTATAAACCAACAGTTACATAATTTGTTTTAGAATCAAGTTACCAATGAACATTGAGGGATCAGAGTCATTTTGGGAGGAAAAAATTTGCTGTTGTAATTTCTTTAAGAAGTATCTATGGATGTCTGCTTTGTGTAAGCAGTGTGTCAGACATTGGAAATATTCTTCTGAGTAAGACAGACATAGTTCTAGCCTCCATGAAGTTGACAATCTAATAGAAAGGCAATAAATAAATAAACAAATACATAAAATAATTATAACATGCTAGTTCCTATGAAAATAAATAGGGGTACAAGGTTTCAGAAAGATAAGGATAAGTTTTTTGTTTTTTTTTTTTTAGAAGGATAAGTTTTGAGATCTATTATACAGCAGGGTGATTACAGTAGCTGGGACTGTATATAATATATTGATATAGTATATCAATAATAATATATTATATATTTCCAAATTTAAATTTCAAATGTCTTATCATAAAAAATAGTAGGTGAGGCACTTGATATGTTAGGTTAATTTAATCACTCCACATTTCACACATTTCAAAACATGACACTTCACCCCATAAATGTATAAAATTATGAACTATCAATTAAAACAGTATTAATAAAAAGGCAGAGTTTAAAAAATAAAAGAAAAATGTCATTATAGTAAAGAATAATGGAAAGCAAGGGGACCTATTTTAGAAAGAATGACGCAAGATTGTCTCTCCCAGACAGCCAGAAAAACAACTGGGAGAAGAATGTAGACAAAGTGAAGACCAAGTGCAAAAAAAATGCTTTGGTGTAGTCTAGTTATTATAATTAAAGCAAAGTGTGCTAGGAAAAAAAAAGAAGGAAGGAAGGAGATAAGTAAGGAAATTATTATTGTAGCTCAGATAAAAAGGGTGGTGAGGGTCTAGGGAGGTAGGAGTAGAGATTAGAAAGAGCAAATTAATTCAGGTTCACACGTATATTTTTGGAAGTAAAACTGACGGATTCCCTGACTATTTGGATATGATGGCTAAGGAGATGGTAGGAATCAAGAATGCTTGCCACATTTATGCTTGAGTAACTCAATAGACAGAGGTGATGTTTACTGGACCAGAAAAGGCTTAATGGAAAACCAGAAAAGAATGTTGTCCCCAAAGCCACGCCAAGAGTATTTCACTAACAAGTGGCTAATTGGCTTGACGCCTGTGGCTCAACGGGCTAAGGCGTCAGCCACGTACACCTAAGCTGGCGGGTTCGAATCCAGCCTGGGCCGCCAAACAACAATGACGGCTGCAACCAAAAAATGGCCAGGCATTGTGGCAGGTGCCTGTAGTCCCAGTTACTTGGGAGGCGGAGGCAGGAGACTCACTTAAGCTCAGGAATTGGAGGTTGCTGTGAGCTGTGATGCCATAGCACTCTATCCAGGGTGACAGCTTGAGGCTCTGTCTCAAAAAAAAAAAAAAAAGTGGCTAATTATGTCAAGTACTGCAAAGGAATTCAAGAAAGATAAAGAGAGAAAAGCACCTACTAGATTTGCCAGCATGCAAATCTGGGACAAGTACAGTTCCATTACAGTAGAAGGGAAGAAAGTCATACTGCAGTAGGCTGAAGAGTCAATGGAACGTGAGGAAGCTGATATGTAAGTTTTATTTCTCTTATAGAAAGATCAGAGACACGAGGCTACAACTAATGGGAGACAAAGACACGGCTGGGGAAGGGTAGTTGATGGTTTTGTTTTTTGTTTTATTTTTTAAAATGGGAGTTACCAAAGTATGTTTGTTCATGAGATCAATCCAGAGGAGATACAGAGAGTGATGAACAGGAATGGAGCTGGAGAGTAGCAGTAATGAATAGGATTACACATCAGCACTTTTATTTATATGTAAGTAAACATACTCACACATGTGAGAGAAAAAGATCCTCCAGCCTAGGTTTTCTGAATTTATTTTTATATATATGGCTATGGATATGATAGGTTATTTAGCAGATTACAAAAAAGACCACACAAACTGAGTTTTAAAGAAGAAAAAATAAAATCTAATATAAAATCTAAAATCATCACATATAATTCTTTTATTTTAAAAAACTGACCTCTCGTTTGTCTAATGCAGCATATTCAGCTTCTATTTCTTCAGCCTCAGGATCCCGGGAGAATACCATTTGAGATTCCAGATTGAGGGCCAAATCTTTGTGGTGTTGCTTTTCAGCACAATCACAAGGAGTGTCTTTATTTTCATTCTCAGCAAACAAGTCTCCTCCATGTTTTACTAAAAGCTAAAAAAGTTTTTTTCAAAAACTTGCAACCACAGATTTAAGTGACAAGTTATTTCATGCTATATTTTTAAAGCATAAAAAAAATAAAATTAGCATAACAAAAATGACTAATAGTATTCAAAATGACAGTAAAAGATATTTAGATACCAGTGGCTTCTGATTTTAAGTAATCCTTTTTTTCAGTAATATGATGAGTTCTTCTGTTTAAAAACAATAAAAATAGCAACCCCAGAAATAATTACTCAAATTTAAGAACTGCTTAATCATTTTGTTCAGTCAAAAATAAAGTTTTACTTAAAGATAGAAAAAGGTTACAGTTAGTCAATGCTTTAAATTTAAAAGTTTCTTATAATTTCTATACATTTTTCTTAAATAAGAACATTGCTTGCTGATACTGTTGCTTTAACCACTAATAACTGGATATCTTGACCCATCAGACAAAGGTTTTCACTTGTATTATTCGTTATCCAGTGAAACACTAAAATGAAATTAGGATGAACAAGTCACTGAGGCAAAGCTGCCTTCAATATTCCTCAAAATAAGTGATAAGAATAGCTATTTATAGTCACAGTGGGAAGACAGTCTATCAAGCAATCTCTCTTTGGCCCAAGGAAGTCTCACGTCTGAAAACACATGGAACAATCACTTGGCTTGTTCATTGATAAGGTTTCTTTCTGCTGGCTTTACAGAAGTTAAATATGTTGTTACTAAGGGACAGTATCATTATGTCTACAGAGACGTTAGGAAGGGCATGAATAATATGATGGCCATATCTAGGACAACCCTAAAGGACTGACAATTAGTCATAAATATTATTTCATGAATATGAATTATTTCATATTCATCATAATATACAACAGTCATCATTTACTGAGTGTCCTCTTAGTGCCCAGTGCTATGCTAATAACTTTAAATACACATTCTCTTTTAATAATAACAACCCTGAACAAAGGGATAGCTCAGAAAAGTTAAGATACTTTTTAACCATGACTAGATGCTATATTGACTCATATAGAATGATCACATAAATTGAAGAAGTCAAATGCATCCTAGTTCCATCTTGATATTCTGCCCAGACTCTTATTCATGACCTAAATGTAAATATTTTTTAGAGATTTTCATTTTGTATTAGGGTTAATCAAAATGGTAGCTTCTTTTCACTCTCTTTCAAATAATTTTTATCTCTTCTCTCTAACAAATATACAACCCTCCTATAAAGTTTTTTTAGACATTGAATCCTTCTGGTCCCCCTACTGTCATCCTAAGAGTTCTGACAAATCAAGGAACTTATATCAACACCAGGTCTGCAAGCCATAGGCTACCTTGATGAGCCCATTGGATTTGACTTAAGCTTCTTGCTCTAGGCCAGGTGTATGCCTCAGAGGTAAGATGGCTTAGTATTTTAAGTGTAAAAAATATGTGAACAAAAACCCCCCTAGAATATAAAATACTACAGAGTCTGGTCACATAGCTTTAGAACATTTATTATCTGGCCCTTTACAAGAAAGTATTTGCTGAGGATAGCTCTAAGCAATTATTGTGGCAGCCACCTTCCAAAATCTGAGGGCATGTTTTATCAGTTGCTATTTACCACATAGAACTTTTAGTCTAGCTGTAGTCTGAGCAACAGTAGTGTCACTTGGGAGTTTGTTAGAAATGCAGGTTGTCAGCCTCACTATCCAATCTCTTCATACCCCAGGCCTCTGAATCAAAGTCCAATTCTGATCTCCAGGAGAATCTTTATGCCCATCTGTGATTAAGAAGCAATGACCCTACCAGTATGACTAGGGAAATGAATATATTTGTATTACCTAAGCCTATTCAATGTTGGGGGCTTATAGCAAGTACATACATAGACTTATCATACAGGATCTATTACCATTTTTAGCCTCTCTGCTTCACAGGTTATCTAACACCTAAATATGAAATAAACTATTTGTTTCTGCTGCAGAACTAAAGAGTTGACTTTATTCTCAGGTTCTCTGTTTAGTGCTATGGAAAATGGTTTCTAAATTGCATACTGAGATAGCTTTCAAAGTTATAATTTGATTTACTTTCATAATAGATACTACCATACAAGGCAAACTAAATATTAGCAAACAAGACCAATCATCTTTATCTTAATTATTCCCTTACCAAAAGGAAAGACAACAAAATTTTAAAAGTTGTGCCCTAAAAGAATCTTGGTGAAGGGAACCTTGTTAAAAGGATATGATAGAGTGTAGCCGTTGGGGCGTGTGTGTGGAGAGGGGATGTGTGTGAAGTCATTGTTTAGGGTCACTACCGACCACTGTTAGAACTTGGGTGAGACTGGTCATCTGTTTTCTGCAAGGAGTCCCCTCATGAGTTTGATTTGGAGGTGGGGAAGGAATATAAAGACCTGTGTCTCACTGCTACAATTTGGCAACTGTACAGACTCATAATCAATGATGCATGGTAGCATTTGTCTTGACAGTGAAAATCTGCCTGTATGGAACCTTTGACATGGAAGTTAGCTAACAACAACATTGCCTGACATTGGAGGGGAATGTGTTAAAAAGTACTTGTGCTTTGCTGTCCCTTGGGGCGTAAGGTCAGGAACACCAGTAAGTAAAAGACGTATTAGGTGGAGATACCAGTTAAATTGTTGCTGCATCTGGTGTATTATTTTGATGTAAGAGAAAGTTACCTCTGGCTCTGAAGATATAGGTATTAATACTTATTAAATGTTTCAACCAAAGCGTCCTAACTAGCATTTTTCTCACTCTCAAAAACTCAATAGGACTGAATATTTTATTCAAAATAATAGAGTTTATAGTCTGTCTGGAACACTTGGTGGTATAAAAAATGTTCCACCTCAAAATAAACATCAAATTATCTGTATCTGGGCGACGCCTGTGGCTCATCAAATAGGGCGCTGGCCCCATATACCGAAGGTGGCGGGTTCAAATCCGGCCCAGCATCGGTCAAACTGCAAAACAGAAAAATAGCCGGGCATTATGGCAGGTGCCTATAGTCCCAGCTACTCAGGAGGCTGAGGCAAGAGAATTACCTAAGCCCAGGAGTTGGAGGTTGCTGTCAACTGTGACAACATGGCACTCTCAGCAATCTGACTTCTACTCAGACCATTTTATTGAAACAATATTCTGGAAAGTCATTAGTACCTCTTAATTCTCAAATCCATCAACCTTTCTCAATCTTCCTTTACCTTTCTATCTCATGTCACACAACTGACTACCTTCTTTCCTTAAAATTCTTCTCTTGATATCCTTCACATTGATCATCTTGGTTTTCTTCCCATTTTTTCTGTTTCCTTCATAGACTCCACTTATTTTTTGTTGTTGTTCTCATCATCTTTAACATAGACATTCTCTAAATCAATGCTGGGACTTTAACTGTTATTTTATCTAGAAACCAAAGTCTTTTCCTGGAATCCCTTGTCTATACATTATCTTGCTTTTAGTTGTCAAATCTAGGTAGGTGACACTCAATTCTAAATCTGTATTATTTATTCCCTATAATATTTAGTCCTAATTTTCAATGGTTTGTCTACTATTTCAAGTGGAAAATCTAAGACCTCAGTTTCCATCCTTCTAAATGAAAACTCAATTCTCCCTTTATTCCAACCAATTCCTTCACTTTATTTTACTTTTCAAATGTTTGTTAATTGATAGCAGGCTTCAAAGTCACTCAGGTTCAAAATCATGCCCAGTTTACTTCAAAATAAATTTAATTTTACTGATTTTAATGTGATAGCACATTATTATAGAAAATGTAGGCAATCAAAGAGAGAAAATGACACTATTCAAAGATAGCTCATTATTGTCCTTATTAACATTTTAAAGCTTCCATTGCTTTTTTTTTGTTTTGAGACAACCTCATTATGTCACCCTCGGTAGAGTGCCATGGTGTCATAGCTCACAGCAACCTCCAACTCTTGGGCTTAAGTGATTCTCTTGCCTTAGCCTCCCAAATAGCTGGTACCACAGGCACTCACCCCAACGCCCGGCTATTTTTTGGAGTTGTCGTTGTTTGGCAGGACCAGGTTGGATTTGAACCCGCCAACTCCAGTGCATGTGACTGGCGACCTAGCTACTAAGCTACAGGCACCAAGCTGCTTCCGTCACTTTTAACCTTTCTCTCCCTTGCTCTCTTATATCAACTGATCTAGTCACCAAATGCTATCAGTTCTTCGCAATGTCCTTTATATCTGCTTCATTCTTTCCATATCTAATACCACCATGCAAATCAAGGCACTTTATTAGTTCACTTTAGAATTAATACAGTAATCTTTTAACTCCTATCATTCCTTCTAATATGCTGATTCTCAACCATAACTATCTACTGGCATCATCTGGAGAACGTTCAAATTCCAATGTATAGGGTCCACCTTAGAAATTTTAATTTTATTGGTCTGAGGTTTCTGTCCAGCCACACTTAGAACCCCTATGCCAGCACAATGGTTTCCCAAATTATCATCTGGGTAGCTTGATACTCATATTAGGTGGATCTGGAGAAGTAACTATAAAAGGTATATACAGTTTTTACAGGTGATTCCAATGTAGTGGTCCATAGATGGATGTGCTAAGCTAGGGCTCCTCAAGATTTAATGTAATTATGAATCACCTTGAGATTCTGTTAAACTACAGATTCAACTAGTTTGGGATGGAGCCTGAAATTTTGCATTTCTAACGAGTTCCAAGGTGACTGATGCCAATGTCCACCTGGAGAAGCAAGTGGACATTGGCACTTGGACAATGGACTGAGTAGCAAGCCTTTAAGAAACACATTGTCTATCAATTCATCATTAAATAAAATAAAATGTATACAGTCATGATTTAATAAAAATTAGGTAAAAATAAAAAACAAAAGACAAAAAAAGAAACACTGCTTCAAAAGTAACCCTCTCAAATCTATCCTACATTACAAACCATTAAACTAATCTTACTCTATTTGCTTTCATAATATCATTTCTCCAATAAAAAATTTTCAGTGGCTCAATTTTCTGTAAAAGAAACACCAAATTCTTGACCTTGACATTTAACAGTTTCTGCTTGTATGGCAATCTATCAACCTTTCAAGTCATCTATCTTATTATTCTCCTACAAAATACTTCAATCTTTAAATGCTTAAGACCAATGCTTCTCAAACTGTCACATTCAAAAGAAACAGCAGGAGAACTTGCTAAAACATTTCTGGAATCTACTCTCAAAGGTTCAGCTTTGGAATGTGGAGGTCTGGTTGGCCCGATAATTTGTATTTATAACAAGTTCCCAGGAGTTACTGATACCGCAGATCTGTGATCCTTATTTTTGAGTGGCCTGCTCCAAATATAGTAGACCCTCTGTTAGCCCTTAGTCTGTAACAAACTGGTCAACATAAAGAACTCAGCCTACTGTACTGACAGGTACATGTGGTGCATGTGCGGTCTATGAAAATGAGAGCAACTTAAGGAGGTGGTCAATGTAGCTATGTGGTCAATGTAGCTACGTGGTCAACTATGGTAGGTTCTACTGTTCTTATACTGAAATCTCAAACACTCAAATCTTACCACTACCCATGAAATCTAGGATATGTACAATTAAAGTTATCTCTCCTTCCCTTCAATACTTGTAACAGTCACTGCCTAAATATTTAATAGAGCCCTTAACATTAGAATATTTGGGGAACAATAAAGAGATCATAACTCTCTTAACTAAAAATTAGATGGCCGGGCACAGTGGCTCACATCTATAATACTAGTACTCTGGGAGGTTAAAGTGGGTAGATTGCTTGATCTCAGACATTTGAGACCAGTCTGAATGAGAGTGAGACCCCGTCTCTACTAAAAATAGAAAAACTAGCTGGACGTGGTGATGATTGCCTGTAATCCCCGATACTCTGGAGGCTGAGGCAAGAGGATTGCTCAAGTCCAAGACTTTGAGGTTGCAGTGAGCTATGATGTCATAGCACTCTACCCAGGGTGACAAATTAAGACTCTGTCTCCAAAAACAAAAACAAAATAAAATAAAAAAATAAAAAATTAGAAAATTGAGGCCCACACAGGCAAAGTCACTGGGTGGCTGAGCTCAGGCTTTAATTCCTGTATTCTTTTCAGTTTTAAAATTCTAGTTGCTAAAAACATAATATAATTTGGGCAGCACGTATGGCTCAGTAAGGCACCGGCCCCATATACGGAGGGTAGTGGGTTTGAACCCGTCTCCAGCCAAACTGCAACAAAAAAATAGCAGGGCATTGTGGCAGGCGCCTGTCGTCCCAGCTACTCGGGAGGCTGAGGCACCCAAGCCCAAGAGCTGGAGGTTGCTGTAAGCTGTGATGCTACGGCACTCTACCAAGGGCGACAAAGTGAGACTGTCTCTGAAAACAAAAAATTAAAATAATAATGATAATAAAACAATTAGAAATAAAACATAATATAATTTAGGTAAAACATCATTCTGACCTGTGAATGGTTTTTATGACTTCAATAAAGCGTGGAATGATCTGATTCCTACAAAGTATCAAATAGCCCCATGGCTATAAAGGAAAAGCGTGACTTACCACCTTTGGTTTTTTAGTGGCCTCTATTTGATTTGATACTAAGCAGCTACACTTAAAACTCTGAATAAGCAAGTATGGCACAGGTGCATAAGAAATATCTAAGAGAACATTTGCTTTGAAAAAATCCTTTTCACTAATAGTGAAGGATTACTTAAAACAACAACCTCTGTCACATCCACCATTCATAGATCACTATTACAGGGCAAGCATTAATAGAAATAAAATGAGGCCTAATAATTGGGCTTATTTTAGGGAAGTCTACCAACCCTCAGCAACTAAGAAGAAAAAAGTGCATTATTTAGTAATTCCTGTAAGACTTAAGGTTTTCTTTTTTTTGTTTTATGTTTTTAAAAGAGACAAGTTCTTGCTTTGTCTCCCAGGCTGGAGAGCAATGGCATGACCATAGCTCACTGTAGCCCTGGGACCAAGTGATCTTCTTGCCTCAGCCACCTGAGTAGTTGGGACTATAGGCATGACCATCACATCCAGCTAGTTTTTCTCATTTTCTCTAGAGACAAGGTCTTGTTATATCATCCATTCTGGTCTCTAATCCCTGGCCTTAAACAGTCCTCCCAAAGTGCTGGGATAATAGTTGTGAGCCACTGCACCTGGCCTAGCTTTATGTTTTAAAATCTGAAGTTTTAAAACAAACAAACAATAAAAAAATAAAATAAAATAAAATCTGGAGTTTTACTTTTATGTACTAGGTACCCATGCCACAGTATTTTTTAAGTACTTTGTATAACTAAAGGATATAGGATTTGTTACATATTAATAATGCTATTTCTATCTTTAAAATAAGATAGAAAGTAAAGTGTAGAGTCCTCTTGACTTTCATTTCCCACTTCTTTGCACTGTGGAGTGTACAGTACAAACTACAAGCCAAAATCTAACCTGCTGCCTGCTTCTGTGTTGCTCACAAACTAGAATAGTTTTTACATTTTTAAATGGTTGAAAAGAGGCAAGTAAATATTTCACGACATGTACAAATTTTTTTTTTTTTTTTTGAGACAGAGCCTCAAGCTGTCACCCTGGATAGAGTGCCGTTGCATCACAGCTCACAGCAATCTCCAATTCCTGGGCTCAAGCGAGTCTCCTGCCTTTGCCTCCCAAGTAGCTGGGACTACAGGCACCCGCCACAACGCCCGGCCATTTTTTGGTTGCAGCCGTCACTGTTGTTTGGCGGACCCGGGCTGGATTCGAACCCGCCAGCTCAGGTGTATGTAGCTGGCGCCTTAGCCCGTTGAGCCACAGGCGCCGAGCCACGACATGTAAAAATTATTAGAAATCCAAATGGTGATGTCCATAAAGATTTATTAGAACACTACATTCTCCTTTGTTCATATATTGTCTGTGGCTGCCTTCAGGCTATAATGGCAAATTGCTTAAAATACTTACTATATGTACTTTTACCTGATACATAATTCTGAAAAGTTAATATTTATGAAATTCCAGATTTTCTACTTAAGCGAGTTCTTAAAAATATATAAAAATGGGGATATGACATAAAGCAGTTGGTATCAGAAAGTGGTCATAAAAATAAAAAGAACTAGCCAAACAAGACAAGGAAGAGCTCTCCTCTGCCAATGACTGGTGAGAATTTGACACAATAATAAAAACAGTCCAAGGTGTATCCAGGTATCAAGACTGGATATGGGGATAATCACAGCACCAACAGTCAAAACTAGTATCAAGAATCAAAGTTGTAGGCAAGTCTCTAGTGGGTAGAAATGGAGAAAGTACAACTTTGGAAACACTGAATTTGAGAGACTGTTGGAATATAAATGTGAGGAAGTCAACCAGGCAGCAACACAGCATGAAAAACTTCTGGAATCAGGGTTAGGCATGATAGACACAGACGCAATTCTACATACAGCCAGTGATACCTTCACACCTGGAGGTTTCCAAAACAACTCTATGATTAAGGGATTTTAATTTTATGTTCTCTCTCTCTGTGTATGTGAGGTAGAGGCTTATTATAGAACACAATTATTACCGGGAAATACAAATGATAACTTCATCAACTCTATACTTATATAAATATACACAATTATTTTCAACACCTAGAGAGGACATATTTTCATAAATGGAAAAATCCTTAAGAGTTAAAAAACAAGTTGGCTTTAACTATGGGAAAAAAATAACCTCTTTAGTTATAAGACATTGAAAATGGGATATATTTTACTGTAACAACAGACCAATAGAAAATAAGTGCTAAAGAGGTCTTTGAGATGATTCTGAGATTATCTATTTCCACTACCCAAAAGGAAACTTATTACAATAGCTAAGTAATACATGCAAGATCCAACAGATAGTCATGGTGAGGACCAAGATTAAAAACCAGTGCTCTTTTCTACCATGCTATGATCTTGCAGTTTTATGAAACATTAATAAATACCTGGTGACACTCTTTTAATTAACCTAAATCTTTGTATCATGTTTGATTCGGCATTATGAAAATTAGGAATCATTGTACAAACATTAGGTTAAAATATTATTCTTATGGCTGAAGACTAAAACCAATGATGCAGCGAAATAAGTTTAGGAAAAAATATAGGGTATCCAAAGATCACCCCTAAAGTCACCATACATGGGCAAATGAGAAATTGTAGCTAAATGTACCTTTATTAACAACATTTTACAAAATATTCTCTTGGCATGACCACCTCTTTGTAAATTTTTGTAATAAATATTTTGTAAATAAAGGTACATTTAGCTACAATTTCTCGTTTTCCCCATGTATGGCAACTTTATAGGGGACCTTTTAGATATCCTGTATTTAAATTACACATGATAGGGCAGAGCTTGTGGCTCAGTGAATAGGGCGCCGGCCCCATATACCGAGGGTGGCGGGTTTGAACCCAGCCCCGGCCAAACTGCCAAAAAAATAGACGGGTGTTGTGGCAGGCGCCTGTAGTCCCAGCCACTCGGGAGGCTGAGGCAGTAAAATCACCTATGCCCAAGAGCTGAAGGTTGCTGTGAGCTGTGATGACACAGCACTCTACTGAGAGCGACAAAGTGAGACTCTGTCTCTTAAAAAAAAAAAAAAAATTACACATGATGGTAAACTTGATAAGAGAAGTCCAAGCCTTTCCTCACTGTAGTAGTATGAAATCCCCTGAAAATAGAGTATTCTATTTTTCTAGAATACTAGAATTCTAATATTTTTCTAGAATACTAGAATAGAATTCTAGTATTTTTCTGAGAACTACAATTACATGAGGGTATGCATTTTAATGTATAGTCAGCCCTTTGTATCCTTGATTCTGCATCCATGGACTTCACATCCATAGATTCAACCAACTGCAAATGAAATGCAGATGAAAAGTAGGTGTTCTGTACAGACACAGTCATCCTTTTTTTCCTTATGGCTGTGTCTGTACAGAACATCTACTTTTCTTATCATTATTCCCTAAACAAAATAGTATAACAACAATTTACATACCATTTACATTGTATTAGGTATTATAAGTAATCTAGAGATTATTTAAGTTTATGGGAGGATGTGTTAGGTTATATAAAATACTACACCATTTTATATAAGGGATTTGAGCATCTGTGAATTTTGGTATCTGAGAGGGCAGGGGTTGGTATTACAACTAATACCCTCCAGACACTGAAGGATGACTGTATTTATTTTACACATGCACACTAGAAAACACAATAAGGCCTCTGGAAGTAAGTTAATATATGATTTCCTGGGAAATTCTTCTAGTTTAATTAACAGTAAGCATAATCAAAAATCACTGAGGGCCTATGACTGGGGAAGAATATAGTTAAATAACTATTAGAGATTAAAAATAAGTCTATGTGGGTAAAAAAAGTGCTGACATTTATTTGTTAATGAAAACTAGAAAAAATTTAAGGGCTATATTTGAAATGTTTTACATTAAGTCAAGGAACTCTTCTAAATATAGAAAATGAAAACAGTCAAAAATGGTGTGGTTTGTAATGTGATATGCTAATAGATCCAACAACTAACACACACACACATTCACATATACATATCAAAGAAATCGTCAGACCTGTCAGACAGTATAGTATAAACCAGGTACTAAGCTCCCTCACTGAGCAAAAAATGTTAGTAAAAACACCACACTCAATTTTTTAAACAATTTAATAATCTATGTCATTGTAAACATTCTTCAAAATCAACAACTACTAAAGCAATGCTTATACAGAAATTCTGGAAGCAAGATGGCAATTTAAGACCATTATTACTACTATCAGGAATAATCTATTTTCTACTCTAATACACTTGAGAAATACAATGCATTCCCAGCAATAAAGGTACATCACTAAAGCAGGGATTCTTCTAAAGGAGGAGGGCACAGAACAGTATGTAAAATGCCTCAGGAATTCCGCTATTAAGTCTCACCCTCCCAAATCATAGGACAGTCTTTCACCACACCGAATCAACAGAAAGCATTGCTTTAAAAAATAGTTTCAAGGTAATTACTGTCACTAACTAGTGGCAAAGGTGACACAGGAAATGAAATGACAAAGATTCAAAGAGATCAACAAGTACTACAAATAATACCAGTAAACAAAAAGACATGATCACAAGCATTGTGGAAGTGAAAAGAACTGACATTTCAGATATACTAAAGAAATCATACAAGTGGCTATAATCTTTTAATATGAGTAAGAAAAGAGACAATCACATTATTAGTATATTAATTGATTTAGAAATATAAAGTATATATACATGAACAACATGAAGGAAATATGTTTTCTGGTATGTTGTTTAATCTGTTTAGGATCATTGCTTTTCCAATAAAGGTATACATCTTTAGTAGTGAAGATGTTCTGTAATATAGTCTAAAATTCTCCCCACACATACTTAAATACATCTTCACAACAAAAGAATTTCTATGAGCTATGTATGGACTCACATGAAATTGGTAACTGAGAAAAACTCATTCTTTTATATGTATAGTAGTGATGATATATATGGAGTATTGATTTCTTAGCTTAAAAATCCTGTATTATGTGGGTGATTTTATCTTAGCCTGTGGTTAAATAATTCATATATGTAAATAATATGTTATAAATTTATACATGAAATACATATGGAAATTTTCAAATAGTATGTATTCAGGAATACTTTAATTCAAGTTAAACAGAAAAATAACACATTTTAAAATTACAAGATTTTTTAAAAGATCCCCAAATAAAGGTATTCATTAAAATTTATCCATTGCATAGTACACTGATGAATTCAACATAAGCACAGGTCCTAACTGCCAAGATTTGTCATATCCAATATGCATACATTTTATAAATTGGTTATCAAAAAAAGCAGAATGTATCTCCTCTAAAACTATTACTTCTAAGATGATAGTGCTGTATTGATAGCCTTCATCTTAGGAGATGTTAGCAAGTTTTTAATTGTTCTTGATTCCATTTTATTTCAATGGCTAACAGTTTAGTTGTGGGGCTCCTCCCTCCCACCCAGTCTACCTTCAAAATAAAACAGTTTGAGATGAAATAACGTTATTTCAAAAGGGGGCGTGGTTCTTTCAGAATGATGAAAGGGATAATAATGCCTAGCCAAATTACTAAGGAAGACAAACACTATTATATATTATTGACACACAAATTTTTAAAAAATTACAAAAAAACAAAGTTTTACCTCTACACAGGCCTTCATCCCTGAGGCAGCAGCATAGTGCAGGGGTGTGTTTTTTTTGTTATCAACAGCATCAATAGCTGCTCTCTCATATTCGCCCTGGTCAAGTTTTGCTCCTTTCCATCTTAAGATCATCTGCAAACAATCTGCTCTTCTGAAATCATCTTCTGCTGGGCGTGCTAAGCGAGGA
>CAUYRH010119106.1:0-31194 GCA_963574655.1 Perodicticus potto
TACAATTGGAGATATTTTTATCAACCTGATTAATATAACATTCATGATATTTTCTCATTTACTATGTGAAAACAATTTTGATCTGTATTTAGAAGTTTTTTAATTGCCACATGATAAACTGTTCTTTCCCCTTCCTCATTGCTAAAATCTGCTAAATCTGGCCCTCCCCTCAATCCACTGAAGATAATTAATACAAATATCACTGATTTCCTCTGTATCCAAACACCTGCCATTATCCTGGATATTAGCCACAAACATTCAGTGTTATGCACTGAACTGTGTCCATGCAAAATTCATGTGTTTGACATCCTAACCCCCAGTACCACAGAATATGACTGCTTTTGGAGACAGGGTCTTTAAAAAGATAATTAAGGTTAAATGAGGTCATTAGTGTGGTCCTTAATCCAATATAATCAATGCCCTTCTAAGGGGAGGAGATTAGGACACGGAACACACAGAGGGAAGACCATGTGAAGACTCAGAGAGAAGACAGCCATCTACAAGCTAAAGAAAGAGCCCTCAAAAGGAATCTGCCCTGACAGCACTTTGAGTCAGACTTCTAGCCTCCAGGTGAGGAAATACATTTCTGTTGTTTAAGCCAATCAGTCTGTGGTGTTTTGTTATGACAGCCCTAGCAAACTAATACGTATAGTATCTATCATGTGCCAGGCACGTTGTAAATGATTTACCTCTCTTACCTCATTTAATCCTCACAGGACCTGTATGAAGTAGGCAAATGGGGAAAGGAAGGCACAGAGAAATGAAATAACTTCCTACACCAATATAGCTAGTAAATGGCAGATTAGAAGCCAGGTAGTCTGATTTCAGTAAAGAAGATATTGACAATGATGCTTAGAGCTTGCAAGGAACTGGATATGCTGTTAGCCCTTACTTAGACGGAGAAACAGAAAGGTTAGAGACTAATTACGTAACTTACCCACTACACTTCATTCTATTGGGTGACCTCAGTATCCATGCAAAGGTGTAGCCCCTCAAATCCATAACCTTGAGACCACCTCTGGCTACCACTCTCTTACTCTTCTCTCATCTAAGGCCAATGGACTTTGAAAGTTATTCTCATTAGAATACGTCCATTTATTTCCACATTACTCCTTAACCCACTGAAGTATAGGTGCTATGCCTGCCATGTCCTTGAGGCAGCCATTACTAAGGTTACTATGATTTCCTTTGTGCTGAATACAATGAAAACTTTCATTTTAGTTTATTTTGTATTTTTTAATAGGTAATAAAACAATATTTTAAAAGTACAGGAGTATGTGGCCCTCACCAGCATTGCCTTACTCTTGTACTTTTAAAATTGTTTTATTACCTATTTAAAAATACAAAATAAAATGAAAGTTTTTCAATATATTCAGAAGAAAGGAGGTTGCAAGTAATGATTGCTTCAGGGACATGGCAGGCATAGCACCTATATTGCAGTGGATAACTCCAGTGATATTAGCCCACATGACAAAATCATGAATCTGCCGGTGCTAGCATGGATGTGGACAGAAGGGAACACTTTTACACTGCTGGTGGGACTGCAAACTAATACAACCTTTTTGGAACAAAGTATGGAGAACCCTCAAAAAACTCAAATTAGACCTCCCATTTGATCCTGCAATCCCATTACTAGGTATCTAGTCAGAAGAAAAAAATCATTTTACTACAAGGACATTTGCATTAGATTGTTTATTGCAGCTCAATTCATGATTGCCAAGACATGGAAGCAACCCAAGTGCCCATCAACCCATCAATGGATTAGTAAACTGTGGCATGTGTATACCATGGAGTACTATTCAGCCATAAGAAAATATGGAGACTACATCTTTTGTGTTTACCTGGATGGAGTTGAAACACATCTTTCTTATTAAAGTATCTAAAGAATGGGGAAAAAAGAAGTATCCAATGTACTCAATACTAATATGTACTCAATACTGATATATATAAACAACTATACACCCACAGGAGGAAGAAAAAAACACAAGTATAGTCTAGCAAGGGGGAGGGGCCAGGGCAACTGACAGGATCTCACCTAATGTGCACAATGTGAGGATGTTCAACATACCCCCTGGGTGAAGGGCTCAACTACAACTTGAACTTTACCTGAGAAATAAAAACAATGTAACCTAATCATTCGTACCTTCATATTAATCTGAAATTTAAAAAAAAGTACAAGAGTATGTAAATGGAGTCTCTCTCTCCATTGTTTTCCAATTTAGTTCCCGTCTCAAGAAACAACAGCTATCACCAATTTTCTGTGTCTCCATCTAGAGATATTTTATGCAAAAATGAATATAAATGAATGGTCTTTAATTTATTTCAAAATCACACATTGAAGTATACTAAAAGTACTCTTCTGTTCTTTGTTGCTTTCACATAATGAGAGATTTTTTTCTATTTCAGTGCATATAGCACTGAATCATGCCTTTGAGCAATTGCACAAGATTTTGTTAATTTTGTGATGTGGATATATTATGATTTATTTAACCCATCTTCTATAACACTTATATTGTTTTAGTATTTACAATCAGTGTTACAATACATTTCTTCAAACACGTGTCAGGAATATGTTGGATGATATCTACAGGTGGAATTGTTGAGTCACAGCAATGTTTGATAGATGCTGCCACATTGTGTTCCATAGCAGTTGTACCAATTTCCACTACCACCAGCAATATTTGAAAGAACATTTCCCAATCCCCTCTCCACCATAGTGTATCAATGGTGTCTTATTGAAGTTTTAATTTGCATTTTCAAAATTTTAACTAAGGTTGAGCATCTTTTTGTATATTTAAGGGTCATGTAGATTTCCTTTGAACTGGCATTTCCTAGCAATGAATACTTTTTGAACATTATCTTACATGATTCCTGTTCAGAGTTTTTTTTTTTTAATTATTTTTTATTGAGTCATAACTGTGTACAATGATTCAAGCTTGGAGTACAGTGTGCAGGCTTCCCATACAATCGGAGATATTTTTTATCTGTTCAGAGTTTTTGATGATCAATCCTTTTTTTCTGGATGTGCTCTCTTTCCTTGGACTTCATAACACCACTGGTGCATTTTCCCTTTTTCCTCTCTGGGCCACTCCTTCTCAGTGTCTACCAGAGGCTCTGTGTTTCTCTGGGCCCTATCCTATGTAGAACAAGGACTATAGTGAGGCAAGCAAGACAACCAGGGTACCAATTAAGGAGATGCTCACTCTCAGGGCCATGAAAATACAGGGTCAGCACATGTACAACCCAGAGAGTGGGTGAATGGAGGGAAAAGTAATCATGATTGTAATAAGTATATCCTGGGAGTTGCTTGGAATTTTTCCCCTTCATTTGCTGCTTCTTGAATATTTCTTTAAAACTTTTTTTTTTTTTTTTTGCTTTAAGCAATAAGCACTTTTGATATTAAAGAGAAAATGAGAGATTTGGATTCTTAGGAACTGAATATTATGTAACTCCAGGTGAGTCATTGTTCTGTAGTAAAGGAGGATAGTCTTGAAGTTTATTATAGGCTTTTGAGGGTGCCAGTAGATGAAGATAACACAATTCCTCTTCTCTTTTCCATTTGTTAGAAAAGGAACATATTATGTTATGATGGCACATAAATTTGAAATGAATTAATTACTGACCAAGGGTTTGGTAAAGACCTCAGAATATACATTTAATAATTATCATTTTATGTCATGTGGTTTCAAAATGTAATAGATTAAGGATGTGTTTCAAATAGTAGTTTCCCTGCATTATTTGTGAATATCACAGGCTCTATGATTAATAGTAAACTCTGAATAAAAAAAGAAAATATTTGTCTAAAAGTCTCTTATGGGATTTTGAGAATAGAAGCTTACATTTTGTTTGCCTGTGACCAAAACACTATTAGATTGAAAACAAATGATTGAACATAAATAATTAAAATAGTTACTGAAGTTTGTTTTTATTTGATAGGTTTGACCTCTAAAGATTAATATTTATGCTACTATTATATTTTCTTAGACACCAAAATAACCGAAATTTGGAGACTTAGTCAAAAGAAGGAACACCCACTATCATGATTAATTTTGTGACAACTTGACTGGTCCATGGATGCTCAGAGAATTAAACATTACTGCTGTGTGAGTGTCTCTGGGGGGATTTCCAGAAGAGATTAGGATTTGAATTGACAGACTGAGTAAAGCAAACATCCCTCTCCAGGGTAGGTGGGCATCACCCAATCTGTTGGGGGGACCAAGTAGAGCAAAGAGACAGAGGAAGGTTGAATTCACTCCTCATGACAGCAAGAACTGGGAAATTAGTCTTCTCTAGCCCTCAGTATTCCATGTTCTCAGGCCTTCAGACCCAGATTAGAATCTATACCATTGGCTCTCTAACTCTCAGGTTTTTGAACTATACCAGTGGCTTTGTTGGGTCTCCAGCTTGTACAATACATGTGAGCAAATAACTTATAATAATTATCTTCCTGGATAAATAATCTTCATAGATCTATATTTTTATGTATAAGTATACATATTTATATGTATCCTTACAGATATATTCATTATATGCATATAATATTCATTATGTTTTTCTGGGGAACTCTAATATACTACTAAGATAGCAAGATTTAAAGGGTCAGTCTTTCAATGACCTCATGACAACTAGGTTGTCGCATTAGAGCATATATTACATATATTTGTGTCTTTTATAAAAATAGAGATTCTAAAATCCAAATAGCAAGTGGTTAATATTTGACACTTAATTACTATAATAAAGGATTCTTTAGCATTAAGTTTATATCTAATCTTCTTTTCATATTTTTGTTAATAATCTTTAGCCACTAAATTCATTGCTTAATTTTATCCTGATTTTCCCTCCAAGGCTATAAAAACCAAAACAGTGTGAATATTTTTCTTGAGCCAGATGGCTCCCAGATTTTATGTATATGTATATGTGTGTGTGTGTGTGTGTGTGTATGAAAGACTGTTTTTATAGGGCTTCCAAGATGTTTGATTTGAAAAATTCCTAAAAGTGATATTACTTCCTTTTTAAATCTTCTCATTCTTCAAGCTGAAATTTATAATTTGAAGACTTTTATGAATAATTTTTGTATCATTCTTTTTTATTTAATGGGTACAATACCTTATTTCACTAAGGATATTATGACACTTTATTAAACTTTTATTCTCTTTGCATGGTGTATGCTTTATTCAGGTTGTATTTTTCTGTTGGCTTTTGTCTCTTCTATTCTTCTCATATATTGAAAACTTTCTCAGAATTGGGTAAAATTTTATTGCCTACTAATTTTCAAGATGGGAGATTAAAAGCCAATTTCGAGGAGTTATGTTTCTAGAAGTGTTTGACTAGCTTGATTCATAATAATAATCCTGAAGAGATGAGCTAGAAAAACTGCATGAAACATGAGAAACATCTTTTTGAAGGTATCAAAGTCACCAAGACAGCAAGAATATGGAGACTCAATATCTCAGAGAAAAAAAAAGAAGTCCAGAGAGAAAAGAGAAATAGATTTTTTTGGCAACTTTGGACAAAAAAAAAATAGAGTATAGGCCATACCATGGAGGTATAGCCCAGGTAAACACTCTTGGTCTTCAACTGCCACCAAAAGACTACCCAAAAGTTAGACTAAACCAGAAATATGTCAACTCTCACAAAGTCAGAAGTTTAACCTTAAATCAACTAAGTCTTTGTATTAGGTGGTCTTAGACTAACTCACTGCCAAAACAAAGAATAAATCTTCTATGGAGGAATATAACATCATCCAGAGGATCAAATTACCTCTAAAAATTTCATATACATTGTCTAGCATTAAATGAAAAATAACCAATTGTGAACACAAAACTTGAATTAACTGAAACCTAATGGAAAAATAAGCACACTGGAAAGTTGGAAAATGTACTTAACTGGGCATGGACTTCAAAATATCTGTGATCGTTGTTTTCAAGAATTTAAATGACAATATGAATTTCAGCAGGTAACAGGAAAATATGAACTATTATCAAGTAGAAATTCAAGAAGTAAAAAATATAATGTCTGAAATCGAGAACTTAATAGATGGATTTAGTAGCATATTAGACACAGCTTAAAAGAGAATAATAAACTGGAAGGTAGATCAGAGGAAGATATGCAGAATGAATGTGGAGAGCAGAACGATGAAAAATATAAACAAGCACGTAAGAGACATGGAATGCAATGAAAAAGTCTAATATTAGTAGTTACAGTATAGTTGATATGGGGATAAATTGAGTAGAAATAATGTTTGAAGAGGTAATTTTTGAAAACTAATAAAATATTTATGCTATAGATTTAGGAAATTATATAAGTTCAAAGCAGGAAGAATATAGAGAAATCATCATCCTGAGGCATATAGCAGTAAAACTGCTGAAAACCAAAGTCCAGGAAAACATAATGTTTCATATGGTTAAAATATTATTAGAATTCAACTATATGAAAATAACACAAAATATGGGAAAGAAGTAAATAGAGTAAAAGCCTTCCATGGTCTTTATTTTCTGTGAAGTGATACCACTTTTCATTAGACTTCAGTAACTCAAGGATGTATGTTGAAATTTGTAAGGGTAAACACTGAAGAGTAGGTAAAAATGCAGTAGAGGGAAGAAAATAATAAAAATATGCAACCTAAAAGAAGGCAACAAGGAGAGAAATAAAACAAAAGAGATGAAACACATGAGAAGGAAATAATAAGAATGATTAGACACTTAGGCTCATGTCACCACTTTTTCTGGAAACAGAGCCTGATTTTGATGAAAATCTATGATGCAATTATTTTCTTTACTCATTTTTAAAAACCATGTTGCCTTCTAGAAGATTTGTATAATTATACAATTATTATAGTTATTTGATAATTTTTAGTACTTTTATCCTGAATATCCATCACATTCAGTTTAAAGGACAGTATGAGAAAATAATCTTTACTTTTGAATTTTTTTTTTGAGCACTGATTTACTTAAAAATTATTTAGGACCCAAATGTTACTTGATCTGTGAGTGTGCTTTATGCAGTTGGGTCCCAAATAATACTTTTTAAGTACATCAGCTTCCATGTAGACCAAGCATTCATAAAATGATCCCTCATAGAGTCTGGATCAAGTTTTTCCTATAACTTGCATTCTGACATTTCCCTTCCAGTGTTCTGCAAGCTCCAGAATTCCTTATTGAATTTATACATTTATTGGTTACCCTGTAACAGAAGTGTTTAAAACAGCTCTTTCAGATTTGAAAAAAAATCCCCTTATGATTATAGCTTTTTTAAGGAAAGCAACTGCTCAAAAAAGTGACTTTCTAAGGTATACAGCTGTTTTATTATAACTATTCTGTGAAAACTGGCTTGTACAGTATGGAGTCATCTACCCTAAAATTGTCTTTCTAACCTAGCTACAAAACAATAAAAATTGATATTTGTACATAGCAATAATGAACCTGAGATCATTATGGAAACAATTAAAATGTGTTATTCTTGGGTTTAGGACTTAGTTTATTTTGTTGTAGGATAATTCTTTTACATTTGATAACCCTAGAATTGATTGTTGTGCCAAAATGCTTACTTCTCAGACCACACTTTACAGTAGAATAGTGATTTTCAACTCAAGTACCATGAGAGGATCTTAGGTGTACTGCAAAAAAAAAAAAACCTTTAAAGATCACTAATTAAATTTTGAAAAAAGTTCAAAGCAGAGAAATTATATTCTTTTTTTTTTTTTACTCTTTTTTAGAACAATGTAATTTAAGTGTACCACAGAAGTTTAACCATGGTTTCAAGTGTGCCATGAGATAAAGACGGTTCAGACACACTGGACTAGAGCTTGTCCTATACTGTAATTTGCAGTTATTCTTAAAATGCTGGTAATGGGGATTTTAAAAAATAAAAACTTTGGAGTCTTCTATTTATCCTAATATCATAAAAACCATTTCAACACCTAAAGATAGAACTGACCTTCAATCAGTATACACTGGTAGGTTTGTATTGATTGTTAAAATAGTGCAATACAACCTTACTAAGTAAATGAGCTTGATCCAGAGACCAGCTTTTGTGCCACAACAGCCCAGATCCCGTGCTCTTGTTATCTTTCAGGATGCTACTCCTCGGCTGTTGCATTTTGGGTTATGAGGGCAGATCCCTCATGAATGGCTTGGTTTTATTCTGATGGCAGAGAGTGAGTTCTCACTCTTGTTAGACAGGATTGGTTTGTGAGACTGAGTTGGTTGTTGTGGAAATAGATTTGTTTGCATGAGAGTGAGTTGTTATAAAGATAACACCCCCAGGTTTCCTCTGCTTCACAGATGTCTGCTTTCCCTTTGACCTTCTTCACCATATTGTGATGCAGCTCGAAAGCTCTCACCAGAAGCCAGGGCCATCCCCTTGAATTTCTCAGCCTACAGAACTGTGAGTTAAAATCTCTTTTCTTTATAAAGTACCCAGGACTCTGTCATATAAACACAAAACAAAGACACCACCCAAAGTGTTAGGGATCTGGGGAATACCTCTAATCCTGTTTGTCATGAATTGAGGTCTCCAGAGGCATTAATTATCTAGCACTTTTGATTTGATGTGCAGTAGGCAGAGGTGGCCCAAGTTACTAGAAAAATCCCTCTGGCAAAGAGATGAAGACATTGGTAATTGGAGTTGTTCATTGGGAAGACTGAAACTATAATAGTTGGTATTATATAGGTACCAATATAATTGGTAATTGGAGTTCATTGATAAAAGACTAAAACTGTAATAGTAAGGTCTAATAAGACCTTCTAATCTAGGTTTTAGCCAAGAGATGCTCACCACAAACTCTTGTTGGCTCCATCACTACCACCTCCTCTTACCCCCAAGGTAAAGTGTATTGAAGACTGATCAACTTCAAGAGGTACATTTTCTCATCTGGACATGTTTCCTAGGGAATAAATGAAGCCCTAGCACAAGAGAAATAAATGAGCTTACAAGAGTAATATATCCCTCATATTTTTAAATAATCTTCTTTCAGATATTTTAGCAAAAGTAGATTGGGGCTGCATTTCCCTTCCTTAGGAGAAATATCAACCATCTTTTTTTCTTTGGATCTCCACTTTAGCTCTTCAAAAGCATTTTCTTCTTTAACAAAAACCCATAAAACAAAAAACAAAAAAGTGTGGTCACAGGAAACAAAAGCTGCTGACACTTGGGAAGAGGCTCAGCCATCTATTTTTCTCTTTGAATCTCTTTGCTCCATCCTGTCTCTCTGATGTGGGGAGGGAAGGAGAGTAAGAAGCATGCACATCTTTTCTCGAGAACTTAGCAGTAGCTCTCCTGGAAAGGACTGGAGTGAACTATCTGCACAAACTTTTTCTTGATATTGGGGCACTCTCTGCTTCTGGATTTTATGCTCTTAAGTTTGCTATTTCTTGATATTGGCCATCTCAAATCACTCAAATCATCTCAAATCACTCAGACTTGTGATGGTTATGATCTTTACGGCAAATACAGAAAAATAACCCATTTGACCTGCTTAGATTCTAGCCCTCAGCTTAGATAAAATAATAATTATAATTTTTCTAGTAATGTGAATTTATCGTGCCCTTAGTTGTGGTCCAGTAGTATATGTTTTGCGTGAATTGGCTTGTTTAACCTTTATAACAGCTCTTTGAAGTTGGTACTATTATTATATCCATTTTATAGATGAGTGCTTCACTGAGTCTAACAGATTTTTCCAATAAAAAGAAAAACTCTTCTCTTTGCAAGTAATTCAAGAGTGATAGGCTGACACCATCTAGACAGCCTGTTGCAAATGACCCTTTACTCTGTGGCTTCGAAATTCTTGTATTAACCAACTGTTGCATTATAGTTGCAAAAACAAGGTTTTCTATTTCTATCCATCCTTCTACATTTATTAATTTCGTCCTTCCGTAGAAAAGAGCATTCCTATTTTTCCCACTCTTTTCCTTCCCCCTTAGCATCATTTGGACCCATGTATTTTCATTTATTCAGCCTTGTCATAATTTATGCCCATTATTCTTTTTGGTGCTCAAATTGTCTCAAATTTTCTGAAAGGAGTTTCTTCAAACTGCCTATGTCCTTCCCATAATCTTGAGTGATTCCTTACTTTTGGCACATCAAAATATTTCATGCTCACAGCCATACTCTCCTTGCTGTAGGTCTGTAATGAGCCATATCTCTAAAGAATCCCATTTCCTCTCAGAGGGAAATGGCATTTAGATACCAAATCTGGGCATTAGGTATGTTCACTGTCACTGGATGTCACTGCCTCCAGATTCCATCAATGGAAAGCCGGAAAACACTTTTTGTCAAAAAATAAGGAGTTCATTTTGATATGTTCATTCTCTTTATTCTGATGGATAATCCCCCAAAGAGCTGAATTTCTGGCTGTATATGTCTTCTGTGCTGTGCCACTGTGAGCTCTCTTACTCTGTGTCTCTACTGGTTATTGGAAGATGTCACAATTTTACCCCGTCTCTTCCAGATGTCTTTTCTTACATTTTTGGTTCCAGCAAAGATTTTCATGACTATTTTCCAGGCTGTCTTTTTTTCTAGTGCTGTTCTTACCCCTATTTCACATCCAGGCAAGGGCTGGACACTGGAAAAACAGAGTGCCATCTCAGAAAGTCATTACATCCTTGGTTGCTAAGAGCACAACACATTTCAAGGACATAGTTTGACTATTTGCAAGGTGTGGAACTTTCAATAGCTTTCAGCCAGAATTATTTTCTGTTCAAAGGCAAGATATCATTTTATTATCCTCAAGGGTTCTCTTAGAAAAGTATATCTTCTCTAGCTTTTTCTCACCTTGCTTTTGTTTTTTGCGAACATTTTGTTTTCATTTGCAAATTAATTTTTCAAAAAGTGTGAGTTTAATACAAAAATTGCTAACTATTCCTCGTATGTTTGGTGCAATATTTATTTAAATGCAGTTTATCATTCTTTCAATAGAGATAATGGTATTTGGATCTGCATTGTTCATATATGGCACTTATTCTTTCATTGATTGATTGATTGAGACAGAGTCTTTCTCTGTTGTACTGAGTAAAATGCTGTGGCGTTCATAGCTCACAGCAACCTCAAACTCTTGGCCTTGAGCAATCCTCTTGCCTCAGACTCTGGAGTAGCTGGGACTACAGGCACATGCCACAGTGCCCGGTTAGTTTTTCTATTTTTAGTAGAGATGGGGTCTTGCTCTTGCTCGGGCTGATCTTAAACTCATAAGCTCAAGCAATCCACCTGCCTTGGCCTCCCAGACTGCTAGGATTACAGGTGTGAGCCACCATTCCCAGCTATAGCACTTATTTAGATCCCATAGGCCTGGAGGCTCTTCTTACTTCCTTATCCGTTCCTATGGTGGTGGGAAAAGGAGACAGATAATTATGAGTTCTTTTTTTTCTGCTGTCAGGTTTTGTTGTTGCTGTTCTCTTTAGTTCACTCAAAGGATCTGTAATCCTCAGGTCCAATCCACTTCTGAGAGACTTTGTTCCATCTCCTCTGCAACATTTCTCATCTTCCTTTCTTTTGTGAAACTCTTATCCTATTTCCTGTCAGCTATCCCTTGATTTCATCTTTAGCAAGGTGGTTAAGAGCTGATTTCTGGAGATAATCTCTAGCTTTGTAGTCTTGGGAAAGGTACTTAATCTTTCTGTGATTAATCTTCATTTCTTATCTGGAAATAAGGGGTAATAATTGTACGTACCTCACAATGTTGTTGTAAGGATTAATTGAATAATCCATATAAATCATGTAAAATAACACATCACCTAAAGTTTCAATACATGTGAGCCTCTATTATTATTTACTGGTGCCTAAAGTCTATAAAAGATTTAACATCTATCTGTCTGCTTCTAAGAAGAAATGCCTGTCCATTATCCTTCCACAGATAAATTCAACAAGGTCCCACTACTTCTACTCTTCACACAAAAGGGAAAGGTGTCTCACCTGAGTAAATGACCAGGGAGAGATGCAGGTAAGAGGTAAGAAGGGAAAGGTCAAGGGGGAACACTATACTCTCCTAGATACTTTGACCTAGTTGTGTCTCTCATAGCTTTCTGCATGCAGGGTTTGAACTCAACCTCCTATGTTTTTATTTGCTAAATCTAGTGACCCTATCTGGAGATCCTATGACCAGGGACAAGTACATGACTCTGTCTGAAGATACCATGATTTGGTACAAAGAAGAGCTGTAGTAGATGATGTCATGAGCTGCTCCTCCCTTGGACCTGATTAGCCAGCACAGGTCTTACTTTCAACCGCCAAGGTCTGCGTTTCTGGTCCTGATGGCTTTTTCCAAGACTCAAAGGCAGATGAGAAATATTAGTGAAATAATCCCTGCTCCTCCACCTCAGTAGCCCTCAACCAATGACTCCTGAAGTTAGAATATAAATGCCCTAGTCGCTTGCCCTTTCTGCGGGATAATTCCGAGGCATTTATTAGAAACTGGCAATGTTTTCTGTCAGGATTAAGGTCCAGTCCTCCGTTTGCTGCTGTGGTGATTGGGTTTATAATGGACCCTCTCCTTGCATACATTGCCTTTCCGTCCCCATTTCCCCTCCTCACTGTGTTCTCAGTGGTCTCTGTGCCTCTCAAATATACAGTCCTCATCTCAAGGTCTGATTCTTGGAAACCCAAATAAGATATAAGCTCTTAGTTTTGCTTTTGTTTTGGAAGCTTTCTGATGATGCCTGTATTATGTTAACCCCTTTGGTCAATGCCACTACTTGAGTAAAGTAAGTGTATGGGTTTTGTTCTTAAAAGAAAATTAAAATCCCTCCAATTCGTATATTGTCTCAGAAAGGTCTTTCATTTTTTTTATACCTGGTTTGCATTTCAGTAATTGTCTGGTGTGCTTTATTCACAATGAGTAATCTGTTTCTTTCTTTAGGATACCAAGAGATTGGCTTGGAATTGGATATCACGACCAGCTCTGGCACAAGAAATGAACGGCCTTCCACTGCTGCTTGTGAGGAACCCTTACAAAGGTAGGATAATATGCAGCAAAATTACTTGCCTCTTTGAGCTGGCAAAGAATATAATTAAAATAAAGAACTGACATCTTATGTGACAGAGTCTGAGTAGGAAGCATAGCATTTATCACCTCCTGTTCGCTAGCTTTTCTTCGGGGGGGAAAAAAGTCAGCAAGATTTTATCTTGGGTGACGCCTACTCACCTGGCTTGGCTCAAGCTAAAAAAACCCATGAAAATGGTGGGGTGTGAAATAACATGCCAGATATGCGATTTGGCTGTATTATGGCTTAAATGCTAAAACCAAAATTCACTTTCCCAGAAAAGGAATTAGTAAATTTGCACTATATATCGAAAAGTAATAAAGGTGCAAATCCTGTGAGGAAAACGGGGCATGGATTCTTGTCAGTGCCTAAGTGTGGAGAGAGATAGCAGTGTCTGCCCCTTAGGATTATATCAGGAAAGTCCTGAGGGCTAACATTCAAAGTGTATACAGATTCTTAAGAACAAACCTATTGCATGAAGCATGATGTGTGTGAATAATGAAGAAGCTTACATAGAGATTTCACTGAGTTTACCTTATAATAAATATTTTTATCTCCTGTAATTATTGCTAAAGGGAAAATTGAAAACATTGACCTGACTCTCTGCAGAGAAGTTAGAATTAAGTTTTCTACATTCCAGAGTCCTGATAAAGAACTCACCTAAGAACTCAAGATCCTTCAAATCTAGGCCTCAGCTGAGACCACAGCATCCTTTCTTTCCTAAATACAGTCTCTGAGTAGGAGGTTCTCAATGTAATACTGACGTAGGTGTGAACATTCAGTGTTTAAAGTCATGGGAAGCAACTTAAATTAAATTGCCTTGAAATTTTTTAAGCTTTGAAATTTCTATTTTGGATATTAAAAAAAAGAGGGATGGGGAGAGAAAAAGAGAAACAGCTTGTTCACTGAGTAGCTTTCCGTCCATCCGTTTCCCCTACTCCAATTCTCTGGGAATTAACAATCATTTATTTTATTGACACAAGTACGTGTCTGTCAGTACTGGAGAAAATGCACTTTGTGGTGTGTGCTTTTTTGTATTGGTGGCTATTGTGACAAACTCTTATCAGTAAGGTCTCTTTTATACCAAGTAAAGTCACAGCCATCATCAGAGAAGCTATATTTACAAGGCCACGTTCCCTTGCAAGCTTGCTTGTACAATCTGCTCCTGAACATCCCATCTGGCATGGATTGGAGAGATTCAAGACATGGGCTTACTTAAAGCAATACATTTTTTTTTTCAATCAGAGATTCACATCCAAGGAATGAAAGATTGTACTCCTACTTCTATTAAGCTTTAGAATTCCTTTATTTAAGTTATCGATGTGAGTTGATTTTGATGTCCAGAAAGACAGAAAAAGAGACATGAAATCTAAAAGAGAAAGGTTCTGAGCTGAAACTGGCCATCAACCCATCTACAAGTAATATTTTTCAAAGCGGTGTTTGCCAGAACTCAAGCTTATGTGGGTTTCCTTTATGTGTTGAGTCTTTTAGCTGTTTTTGTTTACAGTGATCGGTGGATGCAGACTGAGTCTGTCTCCTTAACTATATCCATAACCTTCATTTGGAAAATGAACAGCAGCAGTACTAGTGCCTGGCAAGTAGTGGGTGCTAAATGAATATTTGTTGAATGAAAGAATACTTTACATTTTAGTAGCATTACACAGTTTCAAGTGCTGCAACAATCATTTTGTTTGATTCTCACAAGTAGCTAGAGAAGAAACTGAGGATCGCTGGTTCTACATTCCAGACTAAAGTAGCTCAGCTGAGAAGTGGCAGAATTAGGATTTAAACTCAGATTATATAAATGGAAGACCATACATTGACCCTGCCAGGCATAGAGGCATGGAATGCAAGGCATCTTTGGGGAAGGAGAACTAGTTCATTTTGATAGCAATTAAAGACATGTTATATAGGAGGATAATCGGCACCTGTTCTGGAATGGTAAATTTTGGCTACCCTGTGGAGGGCCTTGAATGGTGGGCTGTGTATTTAGACTACACATCAAAGTCAACGGGCGATCGCTGGAAGTTTTTGAGGGAGGGATTAGTGTCATCCTACAGGTAGATTATCTTTTTTCATGATATATTGGAAGAGGGTGAGAATAGCAGCAAATAAAACTATTTTTTCCTCACCAAGAGGAAAAAAATAAAACAGAAGTTGACATACAAGAGAGGTTGAAGTGGACAGAGGGAAGCTGAGATGCTGTGCTTAAAGGGATAGACCTTCATAGTCCCAAGGTCTGATTCCTAGTGCGAGGGGGAATGGAGTAAAGACTGAAGCTTTGTGGAGGCATTTGGAACCTCAGTAGAGTAGAAAATAAAGGGGCTTCTATAGCGCCTCTAGGGCTTACCTAAGACTAGATAAGGTAAGTTGTGGTGAACCCAGCTGACACAGTGTTGAGCCTTTGGGTAATACAGTCAGTGGAGTGGGAAAACCAGAAAACATAGAGATTAAGGGGATAAGGAAATACAAATTTGGGGGGTTGCCTAAGACATACTCAATTTAAATGGTAAACTATAAGTTAGAGTGACAAGGTAGAAGAATTGGAAAGGATGGAAGGCCTAGAAGCAGTGATGAGTAGATTAAAGGCTCATGGTATGCGAGGAAGGAAATTGTAGAGACAGAGGAGGGAATTTGAGAGTTGAGGTTCTTGAAGACTTTGAGAAATGACAATTTCCGAAGTATAGCGATTGACTAAATTGCAATGGAAATGGAAGTCCTTGGGGGCTTAGGGACAGTATAATCGTGACCAGGGTAATAGAAGAGTCATTAATAAGAATGGCAACTTCACTGAGGAGAGTATGAAACAAAGGGCCAGAGGAGAAATGCAGTGAAACTTAATTTGTATAGAAAGCCTTTATTGAGACAAAGGACAAAATCAGATCAAGCTTCCTTGTTTCTGATTATTCATCGATCTCCCTGCTATATCCTACCCTACCCTCACCTTTTATTGCCAGATTACAGCTCCTCCATGAACAAAAATTCACTCTTTAATGCAGTCTTTAAAATCACAGGAAAGCCTGTTTGCTTTTTACAGCAAAGGAAACTCTCCTTTTTATGGATGAATATTTGAATGAATGACTAGAACAAGGTTGAAGCAGTGAATGAATGCAATTTTTGACAGAAAGGAAAATGGGAGGAATAGCCGGCAGCTGTCAGGCTAGAGTAAGCCCAAGGACAGGGAAGGCTGTAAACTGGACTGGAAGAGATTCACTTGGTTAGAGTTTGCTGAGAAAATGTCTTTGGTTATTTCTCAGAGTAAATGTAAACTTGCTTAAAATTCATTAGAAAGGAAATAACAGAATTGCAGGAAAATCATAGATCATATGCCTGTGATAGTTGGAGAATCTCTCAAAGCCTAGACGGTGATTCTATTACAAATTAATGTAGCTGCTGTGTTTTCCAGCAGGCCTTTTATGAATATCAGTGGATTCACCTCAAGTCCTGAATTCTGCCCCCCATCCCTGCTTTCCCTGTCTCCCTAATACATCTATTCTTATCTGACTTTGCCAGGATAGGGCAGAAATAATATGCCATTGGCTTCTGCTCCACCTCACACTGCCTCTGCATCCTTACCCACCTTCAACTTTTTTCCTTCCTTTTACTTTAGGGGAAAAAAAAAATGTTCCTTCTCACTAAAAGAGCTACATGTGCCTTTGTTACCTCCCCTCAAAGCTCCTCCAACTTCATCAACAAGTTCTTTATTCGAGAACAAATAGTCCCTCCCTCTGCCATATAATTTCTTTCTTCCTATTGAAGTCAGTCTCTTGAGTATCCCTGTTTCCTGCGCACTCATTCACTTCCCAGCTCCTTGTTACCTACAACCCTGACCACATTTTTATAACAAGTTTCTCAGGAAACCCAGCTTTTCTGCATCTTCCTTCTCCTTGACTCTCTGTGAAAAGTTTCCTCCTTTGGCTTACAGGACTCTATCTGCTCCTGATTCTCCCCCTCCTATTCATACTGCCTATTTACTATTTAATTTTTCTATTTCATCCTGAACCTAGGTATTCCCCAATGATGTACTTGTCCTCTTCTTCTTTTTATCTGTATCTTTCTTCAGATCTTATTCAACACCTCACTTTTGGTCTTTCCTGAATGGACATTTCCAAACGTGTAGCCTCAGTCTTGGTCTCTTACATGAGTTCATTTTCCGTATTTCCAGCTGTCTCCTGGACACCTGCACTTGAATGTCTCCCCTGTATCACAATTCAGAGTTCTCAGTCCAAAACTAAACCAGGCCTTCTTGAGCTCTGCTGATGCCTCAACCAGATACCAGTCAGCCTTAAACTTCTGATTTTGCTCTGGCAATTTTTACTCCCTTACCCCAACATGTCAGTTCTGCTTTCTCAAAGTTGTGCTTGTTCCCTTATTTTTATTCTCATCATTACTACTTAAGCCCATTTTTGATTTATTGCTAACCCAGGCTAAGGAAAAGCCACCTGCATGGTCTCCCCTGACTTCCAGAGACTCTGCTCCCACCAATTCCGGAAATACGGCTGACATGATAGCACTAGACTAATCAAAAAACTTTTTTTTCATAAAATAAAGTTCAAGCTCCTTAGTTTGATATCCAGAACATTTCTAAAATTTGGCTCCACCTTAATTTTTAAACTTAATGCCACCTCTTTAAATATATTCTGTTCTCTAGTCAATAGAGTCATCTGCCATACGTGCTCTAGCTTTCTTGACATCTGGTCTTTTTCTCTTGCAGACACTCAGTCTTTTCCTATACTTAGTATTTATGCATGTCTCAAATCCTACCCACTCCCCAAAACTCCTCTCAAATATTGCTCTCTTAATGAAGTCTTCCTGATCACCCAGCTAAGAATAATGTCTCCCCTTTCTAAACATTCATAAGTTTGCACTTATATCATATACCACCTTTTATATTTAGTAGATTTATTTACGTGCATGTCTTACCTGTATCATATGTGAATTGCCCACAGTTTTACTCACAACAGATTCTAATTAATTATGTGATGAGTATATTAATATGAAAATATCCTAATCAATGAGTAAACATATAGATATCAAAGAGAATTTGGCAATGAGAAGAAGGCAGGTAAGGGAGAGCTGACATAAATATATCCTAAAAATTTGAATTTATGTCTATTGGCAACTTTTTTTTTTTAAGCCTGTTGCCCAGACTAGATACCATGGCTTCAGCCCAGCTCACAGAAACCTCAAACTCCTGGGTTCAAGTGATCCTCCTGCCTCAGTAGCTAGGACTATAAGCACCTGCCATCACGCCCTGCTAGTTTTTTCTAGTTTTGGTAGAGATAGGGTCCCTCTTACCCAAGCTGGTCTCAAACTCCTGAACTCAAGTGATTCTCCCACCTGCGCCTCCCAGAGTACCTGGATTACAGGCATGAGCCACTGCTTCTGGCCCCTTATGCAACTTTAAAAAAATTACTGTAATATAGGTAATATACACTATAATTTGCCCATTTAAAGTGTACAAGTCAGTTGTTTGTAGTATATTCACAGGGTTATGGAACTGTCATTAAAATATGATTTTATAACATTTTTCCCCTAAAAGAAACCCTGCACCCACTATCAGTCAATCCCCATTCTCTCTTCCCCTCCCCTAACCCTTAAGCAGCCACCAATCTACTTTATAAACCTATAAATTTGCCTATTGTAGGTATTTCATATAAATGGAATCATACAATATGCGTTCTTAAGTGACTGGCTATTTTCACTTAGCATAATGTTTTCAAAGCTCATCTACGTTGGAGTAATTATCAGCACTTCATTTCTTCTTGTTGCTGAATAATATTCCACTGTGTAGATCTTTTATATTTTATTTATCCATTTCTCAGTTGATAGATATTCAGATTGTTTCTATTTACGTTATTATGAATAATGATGCTATGAATATTCATGTAATTTGCATGTGAATGCCGATCTAGGTATATACTTCTCCTGATTATATACCTAGAAGTGGAGTGGCAAGTTCATATGACAACTCTTTTTATCATTTTAAGGAACCATAAGACCATTTTCCAAAGCAGTGGCACCATCTTACATTTCTACTAGCAATGTATGGAGGTTCCAATTGTCCATATTCTCACCAACACTTATTTTCCATCTTTTTATCATGTGTTTAGCCCTCCTAATGCATGTGAAGTCTTTGTGGCTTTGATGTGTATTTTGTAATGACTGATACTGTTAAGGTTCTTTTCTTGTGATTATTGGCCACTTATACATATTCATCGAATAAATGTCTATCCAAATCATTTGTCCTTTTTCTAAAATTGGGTTATTTTTATTATTGAATTTTTATTATTGAGTACTTTGTATATTCTGGATAAAAGTTCATTATCAGGTAATGATTTGCAAATAATATGCAACTTTAATAAGTTGAACCTGTGACAGTTGTCTATTTTATGTGATGATAGCAATGGTAAAGTGAAAAGATTTCTGAAAAGGAAAACAAATAAAATCCCTGAGGTACATCAATTCAGACATAGAAAAAAGATTCAAGGATCTGAATGAGTAAACAGAATGAGAAAGAAGGGAAGAAGAAGAAAGAGAAGAGGACGAAGAGGAAAAAGAATAAGAGGAGGAAGAGGAAGAATTCTTCTAAATGACTACAAACCATTTAATAATAATCTGAAGCACTAAGGTTGATGAGTAATTTTTAACGTGGTTAGGTTTAGAAAAGTAAAATTGTTATAAATAGAAAGATTAAGTTAAATTATGGAGTTCTTGGTAGTATAAGTTCTTTCATATATGTATGTGCACATGTGTGCATATATATGTAGATATATAGTCAGTATATACAAAATTCTAGATGAGTTTATGGCTCAAGGAATTTTGACTTACAACAGAAACTAAAATGACAGATTCATAATTCAGATTTGAAGGTTGTATAATTCTTTACTAAAAAATAGAGACTAACTTTTCGAAAGATAAGTTGATATTTGGCTGCTTATAACTGCAACCAGCATCTTATATTTTTAAAAATAGTTATGAATTTTCATATACATTTTATGATTTAACTCTATTAGTAGGAGTCCGGATGAAAATCACTTCTGGCTTAGTTGGAATTTCACTTCAGCTTTGGCATCTGATTCAATCTTAAGAATGTTAGCCTCAAATCAGAAAAGTCTTAGCTGCTTTTTTAAAAACTGAGGCAGTTCTGACAGAATAAGCCCTCAACTCTTTGGTAACTGATAATTAGAAACCAAAAGTATTTCCCACATTATAGTGAGGACTGTTTTCAAAATTCTATTCCCAGAGACTGGAGATAAGATGAGTTGGGGGAAGGGTGGTTAGGTGGTCTGTTTTGTTTTTATTTTTATCTGGAGTCAAACCAACTGATTTCTCACTCTTAAATGCCAAAAATATTGGAGCACTTTTTAAATGATAAGTGGTAAGCTTCCTTACCACTGAAGTTAGAGTGACATGATAATGGCAAACATATTTTTGGTCTAGTAGACAGTGAAAATCAGTATAAAAAGGAAATATAGCACTTTTAGGAGCAGATGGCAGTGCTTTCAAAACTTTTAGAGCTTTTTCTTTGCTTTTTCAAACTTGTGTAGTATGTAACCAATTAAAATTACTAAAATCGGATGGTGTAACGACTTGTGTGCATCTAGCAGACCGATTGGATAGACATGTGGGGTGATACTGATAGTGGATCCCGTTATCTAAGATTGAATAAAGGTGCACTACCGATTATCACACTTAAATCACATCTTGACTAATCCTATTTTGGCCACTCTATAATGTGTCTCTACTTATTTATCTCTGAAAGGTATCCATTAACATTAACATGCCATCTGGTTTTTTAAAACATTTTATTTTGAATTAATTTTACGCTTACAGAAAAGTTGCAAAAATAGCACAGAGTGTTCCCATATACCCCTTACCAAGCTTTCCCTAATTAATGTCTTACATAAGCATGGTACAATTATTAAGATGAGGAAATTAACATCAGTACGGTGCCGTTAACTAAACTGTCGACCTCATTAAAATTTTACTAATTTTTCAACAAAAATCCTTTTTTACTGGTCTAAGATTTAAATCAGGATCCCCCTTATCAAGTGTGTCTTGAGTCTCTTCAAATATGTGACAGTCTTTTTTTTTTTTGTCTTTTGTAGAAAGTCTCTTGTGTGTGTGATGTTTTCGCATGAGTTGATTGAAGTTAGCAGATTTGGCAGGAATGCCACAGAAGAGATGCTGTGTTCTCAGTGTTTCATATCAAGAGTTTCATGATGTCATGGTAATCTTAACCTTGATCACTTGGTTAACGTGGTGTCTGTTGGGTTTCGCCACTATAAAGTTGCTATCATTCCCTTTGTTCTTAATAAATATCACGGGGGACTGTGATTTAAAGAACAAAGCAGGCCAATAATTCTCATATGTTTTCAAATGATTTGGCAACCCTAAAAGGGTAGAAAAACTAGTAACATAACTTTGAATATAGACAAATGTGTTTAAGAGGAAGAAGCACTTTCTCTACAGGAAAAATTTTGTTTATGCCTCCTACCTTCTCATTTTCCTCTAGCCTTCACTGCTAATTCATTTATTTGAGAAAAAGGAAAACTTTTACATATTCAGCCCCTATTTGGAAAAGCAATCCTGAGTTACAGAGCCAAGATGTGGCATCAGATAAAAACTCTTAGAAGTTTTTGGGATTAGAGGTTTTCATTGTTTCTACTTCTCATTTATCATTTTCTGAGTAGTTATGATCATTTTCCAGTCTGTGTTGGGGAAAATTTTACTAGAAAGAATGAATTATTTCTTTATATCATAGATAGAATCTGAACTTAATTATAACAATGTCAGTCACATTGACCAAATATTAAAGTCCTCTTTCAATAAACATAGTGGAATGGTATAACTCCTCCAAGTTTCACTAAGTTGACTGTAAGTGATCCATGTCCTATTCTTTAACATCTCCAACTGATTTGTTTGTTCCTTTGTCCATCAATTCCTCACTCACTCATGCACTCACTCTATTGGTTGAGCACATGTAATTAAAAGCCACTGCACTCAATGATTCATGAGATACAGAGAAGAGGTTGTGTCTGCCCTCGTGAAATTTAGTATTTACTATTCCAGAAGCATAATAGTTACAATAATCTATTATATTATAGCTATTGAGGACTCTCTATTTCTTATGTATGTACAGAACCCCAAAGGAGGAAAAGGTGTAAGTTCCACCCTTCCACCCACTCTCTTCAAATTCCTTTGAAACAAAAGTGGTAAGACATTCTTTCATGAAAATGAGCCTACCAGCCTAAAAGTAAAGGAAGCGCATAAGAAGACAAAATAGATAACTAGGCAATCTCCTCTGCCATTTTCCCAAAGTAGTTGGGTCCACAGCTGGATACCCCATTAGAATAACCAGAGAGACTCTGTCTGGGAGTGCTCAATATTTGCTCACAGAGTCTCCAAATGTCATGTAAGAACCAGCTTGGAAAAAGCATTGGGTGTCTCCCTTGCTAGTTAAGTACCTAGAGAGGGTGTGGGATGGAAGGGATCTTGTATGAGAGTAGAAGGCCAGAAGCACTAAGCCAGATAATTGGATCAGTAACCAATTATTTGTTCACAGGCATGTTTTGCATGCTAGATCACGAGCTTCTTGAAGGAAGGCATAGGTCATCAGCAACACTATGGCCCTAGCACTTGGCACCAGGCCAAGCCTATAGAGAGGGTTCAGGGAAGGTTTCTCTTATGAATGGCATCTTCAAACCTTTGTGAATCTCCAGGGGACTCTTACATATACACACTGTGGACCCAGTGTTCATAGACATTATTTACAATTGAGTCATATGCTTTCCAAAGTCAAGTCTCAAGCTATGTATAGATGTGAGTGGGCTGCTCTGGGCTTGCAGAACAATGCATTTCATCTCCTGGGACTCAAACCAAGTATACCATATCTCAAAGTCTCACGTCATATAACTTTGGTCCTTCTGACAAAGGACAGACATTTTTGGCCTACTAGACTAGGTTAGAGACATAACATGTTAGGCACACCAATATCATCTTATGTTTTCCTTTTTATAGAATTCATCACATTTGTAATTATTCTCTTAATATCTGTATTTCTTGAGAGAATGTGAGCTTCCAAACCCAGATCTGCAGGATGTCTTATTTATAGCCATCCTTGGCACATGTCACCTAGTACATAAGAGACATTTAATAAATAACCATTGCATAAGTGAATGAACAAAAGGCACAAAACACAGAAGAGAAATATAATCAGAAAGAGGTAATTAAAGGATTATGGGGAAGTGGAAAATGGGGAAGCTATATTCAGTCAGGGAGGTGCATTTAAAATGAGTCCAGAAGGATGAGGAGGAGTCAGAACTCTGAATATTGGTGTTTTAAAAAAGAGTGGTGGTGACAGGACAAGGAGAAACTTCCAGATGGAAGGAGCTGTAGTGGCAAAGACACATGATGGGGAAGGGAGGGATTTGGTTACTCAGGCAGGAAAATAGAGGATATAAAAGTGAGCAGGCAGAAATAGGATGAGAAATGAAATATAATCAATAACTATGTGAGTGAAGGATTGAGAATTTAAATAATACAAATATAATCATTAAAATATGTATGCTTGCCAGTACTGTAGGTCAAATACAGGATGATGTTTTCTTATTACTTTTTAATTATTGTTTATGTTAATGCTTTGAAAGCTTTAGTGTATGTGGTTCCAATCAGAAATGTACAACAGTTTCTGTTAGAGAGGTGTGAAACTGAGGCATGATATTTTTTATTATAATATAAAACCAATTTCAATAATTTCAAAATTTCAAAAACCAATTTTAAGTATAGTAGAAAACCCAGGGAAATACGGTTAATGGTGAAGATAAGTTTGTTATACTTGTTTAAAATAACTGTTTCTGATTTAACCTCCTAAGATCACCTCTTTGCCGTAAAGGCTAAAAAAAAAAAAGGACATACTTTGTGGCCCTTCTTTATGACTAAGACCCAAAATATGCATGGAAATTTCATCTTTTGTTTTTTTTTGTTTGTTTGTTTTTTGGTTAAAAATGATATGTAACCTAAATGCCTCTTTCTGCACTTTAAAATTCTTTCCTTCACTCTTTTGGTAAGATGGAGGCCCATCATTTCACAGCCAGCAATAGTATTGTTTCCCAAGTACACGCTGCCCATGTACTTGTTATCCAACATCCTGTCAAATAACCTTCCAATTTTAAATCGCCTCTTAATTCAAGAGACTCCCAGAGAGAATCAATATGACTTTCTGTTTATATCTCTACTTGCTTTTTCTAAAAATGTGCAGAGAAGTATAAACTTTGTATAGATTCCCACAGTATGGGGAGTTTAATACCCACCCACCACCCCACCCGAAAAGGTGAAATAGCCATACAAGGAAATGGAATGAGCGCCTCAGCGCCACTCTATGAGCAGTTTAAAATGACAGCTTTGCAGAACATATGTGAGCTCAGAATAAAGACCCCTGGTAAATTCATGCAATATGCTTTGTACACTAATAAAATTCATCATGGTCTCTCGGAATGCAGCAATTATTCATACTCTCATTTTATTTTTGGGAGGGGCAAATGAAAACAGTTCTACACAGCAGACTTGAGATAAAGGCAAGTGGGATGTGATGTTTCTCAGGTGTGCAGTTGAGACAGAGAAATAGGAACCTGAATATGAAGGTCGGCAGCAGTATTGCTTTTTCCTGTCAAAGCATTGGAATTAAGTGAAATGGATTTGAAATAGAAGAACATATTGTACTGTACTTCTTATGGAAGAAAACATATCCCTATAACACTTTGTACAAGCTAACATTAGACATGGTAATTAAATTCAGTGGTTGTTCCAAGATTAATAGATGCTTTACTTCAAGTACTTTGCTAGCAGAACAAAATCAGATGGAAGCAAAATGAGAGAAAAATGAATCTCATCCTTCTCATTTCATTGAGCTGTGGGAAAGCATTTTACAGCTAACTCTTCGCAAAGACCCAATACACAGTCTCATGAGGTGGTCCCCTTTCCTTCTGATGCATGCAATTCCCACCACACTGACTGTAAAGCAATATCCTTTGACTACCAGTTCGGTTCCATTTAGGCCTTTGACAGGATGTATCACCAGGCACATTAATTTTCGACATAATTTAAATCTGATTTCAAAACTCTCAGCTCACGTCCATAAAGGTGATGTTTAATGGGTTATGTTCACTAGAGACTGATTTTATTTCCAAAGAAACTACTGCTTATGTCAAATCAACTTAAGTTTTGCTTACTTATGAAAAAGCACCAGAGTTAGGCAGCATGTTTTATTGGATTGAGTGAGCTTGCTTTTTTCCTAGATCAGTTTTTCCTAGTGAAGATATTCTCTACCACTAATAATAGTACGTAATAATATCACGTACCGCTCATGGCATATCCTGGGCACATCATTACTTTTCATGGTATTCCCACTCAAACCAAATAATCTGAACAGAATTATTAGACTACATCAGACAAATTCAAATGGAGGATCATTCAATAATTCTTCAAAAATATCAATGTCTTAAGAAACAAAGAAAGTCTGAAGGACTTTTTAGGTTAAAGGAGACCGAAGCAACAAGACAACTAAACATAATATGTGGTCCTGGACAAGATCCTGGACCTTCAAAGAATTTCTATAAATTCAATTATTCAATTGGCAATATTGAAATATGGATAATAGATTGAATAATAGTATTATGTCAATGTTCAATTTCCTGATTTTGATACTATGATTATGTAAGAGAATATTCTTGTTCTTAGGAAATATATGTTGATGTATCTAAGGGTAAAGGGACATAATTTCTGCAACTTTAAAACAATTGAGAAAAATGTATCTCTATCCATATATCAGCAGAAAGAATAATAAAAAAATGGTGAAGAATATTAACAACTGGTCAACCTACATAAAGAGCACATGAAAGTTTTCATGCTATTTATGCAACTCATATAAGCTTGAAATTATCCAAATAAAACTTTAAAAAATACTTTTAAAAAGATAGTCCTTATATTTGGCATTAAGCTTTAGTTGTCTCAAAAGCTTCATCTTGCCTGGTTTTTACCTTGTATGCATTAAAATTATTAGCAATGACACAAAAAAATCATAGTAATGTCAAAGAATTGTAAAAAATGACAACATAGATTTTTCTTTTTTAATTTATTTCAGATTAATAAGAGGGTACAAATGATTAGGTTACATTGTTGGCATTTGGTAGGTAAAGTTTCATTTGGCAGGTAAAGTTCAAGTTGTAGTTGAGTCCTTCACTTAGGGAGTGTGCTGTATGCCCTTACATTTTGCCCATTAAGTGAGAGCTTACTAATCCCCTCTCTCCTTGTCCCCTTTCCCTTTTGCCCCCTCCCCCTCACTTGTATTTTAATTGTGTTTTTCTCTCTTGTCAGGGTGTAGTAGTTGATCTTTTGGTTTCATATTAGTATTGCATACATTGGATACTTGTTTTTCCGTTCTCGTGATACTTTACTAAGAAGAATGTTCTTCATCTTCATCCAGGTAAATACAAAAGACGTAAAGTCTCCATATTTTTTACGTCTGAATAGTATTCCAGGGTATACATATGCCACAGTTTATTAATCCATTCATGCATTGATTGGCACTTGGGTTGATTCCACATCTTGGCAGTTACGAATTGGGCTGCAGTGAACATTCTAGCGCAAATGTCCTTGTGGTAAAGTAATTTTTTTTTCTTCTGGGTAGATACTGAGGAACAAGATTGTGGGATCAAATGGAAGGTTTACTTTTAGCTCTTTGAGGATTCTCCATACTTCTTTCCATAGAGGCTGTTTTAGTTTGCAATCCCACCAGCAGTGTAAAAGAGTTCCCATCTCTCCACATCTGTTCCAGCATCTGCAGTATTGGGACTTTGTGGGGATATTCTCACTGAAGTTAGGTGATGTCTCAGAGTGATTTTGATTTTCATTTCTCTGATGATTAGGGACAATGAGCATTTTTTTATGTGTTTTTTGGCCATGTCTCTGTCTTCTTGGGAGAAGGTTCTGTCCCTGTCTCTTGCCCAATTATAAATGGGATTGTCCACTCTTCAAAACTCTTAACAACGTTGTTCTAGGAAAAGATTTTATGAAGAAGACCCCTTTGGCAATTGTGGCAACAGCAAAAATAAATGAATAGGACATGATCAAACTAAAAAGCTTTTACACAGCTAAGGATACAACATCTAAAGCCTAGAGACAATCTTCAGAATGAGACATGATATTTGCATTTGGACAATGTATTTTAAATGATACAAAATTCATCAAAAACCTGTACACAGTGATGATTCAATAAAAAAAATTAAAAAAAATAAAATAAGATTCACTGGTATTAAATTTAGATCTATGGTTTGCGTGTAAATTTCGGAATTCAAGGGATATCACACATATTATTTACCACTGTTGTGTGAGTTTGTTCTTTTCCATTCTTTATTCAGCTTAATCCAATGGGTTTCATTCTGAGAAACATGAAAATGCAAATATTTCATCTAAGTACAGGTATTATATTTTCAAAGGAACTTTAGTTTTGTTATTTCTAAATGACATCATTTAAAACGATTGTTATTCTACAGGAAACTTTATGGGGACACTATTGACACGTAGTGGGAGGAGGACAAAATTGATAGACAATGTGTAGGATGGATACATCCAGTTTATGGACAATTATCTTACTTCTATCAGTACTTTCGATTGTCCCACTGGAACATTCATAATAGTAAAACCTGTTAATAATTATCAAGCACAGAACATAATTTCATTTTTTAGTTACAGTGAGCTTTTTGCACAATTTTATTAACCACTGTATTTTCCAAGAGTATAAATGCTACTACAATCTATAATGAGGAAAAGACTGAACTTACTTTGTTTGAGGTTTTACTAAGAATTATTTGTCAATCTGGAAGTCATGCCACAAATAGTAATGTCATTTACATTAGTATGACCAATACAACCCACCTGAGTTAGTTTGCATATGTACCTGTCTCTGTTATGGAGACCCCAGGAATGTATATGAATATAAGCATTTAGGCTTTATTTCAAAATGTCAAAAATTTTTCAAAGTTTTAACAATATTCAATTGAATATTGCCTTATTTCTTTTTTTAAATTGAGAATTGAGAATTAACTGTTTTCCTCCTGACTTTTGAAATTATTATAACTAATATAGACTTTATTTTTTAAAGCAGCTTTAAGTTCACGGCAAAATTAAGCAGAAAATACAGAGTTCCTACATATGTCCTCCCAGTCTTTTCTACCTTCAATACCCCTCACCAGAGTGGCACATCTGTTACAATTAATAAACCTTTATTGACACATCATTGTCATTATCACATAGTTCATGTTAGAGTTCATGATATTTTACATTTCGTGGGATTAGATAAATATATAATGATGTACTATTCTTTATGCTACCATTACACTAGCATACAGAATACTGTCACTGCCCTAAAATCCCCTGTGCTCTGCCTATTTAGCCCTTTCTCCCCTAACCCTTGACAACCACTGATATTTTTTACTGTGTCCATGGTTTTGCCTTTTTCAGAATGTCATAAACTGCAATTGGAATCAGAACCCTGACTAATACATACAGTATGAGGCCTTCTCAGATAGGCTTCTTTCATTTGGTAATATGCATTTAAAGTCTCTTATTTCTTTCAAATTCAAATTTATTATAAGTAAGAGTGAGCATCTGACTCCTTCTAGTGTGGTCATGCCTAAACATTAACATTTGGAATTTATTCCACATTATAAATTACTTTCCTTTCATTTCTCCTTTAAATCACAGGATATTGCATAGACCTTTTAAAAAATTACCTATGAAGATAGATTATATTAGCCATGAATTTCATTTCAGGATAGCAAAAGAGACGATATAAAGTATTTCTTTTAAAAAGCTGAGTGATTGTTTCTCAAAAAAACGAAAAATAGTATTACTATATAATCCAGCAATTCTACTTCTGGGTGTATACCAAAAAGAACTGAAAATAGGATAAAAAGAAGAATGGTGGTTTCCAGGGACTGGAGGGGGAAATGGGGAGTTGTTTAATCAGTATAAAGGTTTAGTTTTGCAAGATAAATGGAGTTCTGGAGATTGGTTACACGACAATGTAAGAGCGCTTAAAATTACTGAACTATTGGGTGGTGCCTGTGGCTCAAAGGAGCAGGGTGCCAGCTCCATATGCCAGAGATGGTGGGTTCAAACCCAGCCCCAGCCAAAAACTGCAAAAAAAAAAAAAAAAAAATTACTGAACTATATGCTTAAAATAGTTAAGATGGTAAATTTTATATTATGTAGATCTTAATCACAATTTGAAAAAATGGAGTGGAAGGCACTGGATATGATAGAGTTGACAACCATTGCTCTGCAAACTTGAGGGAGGGGCATGGTCTATGATTGGCCTGACTCCACTTTCCTCTTTCTAGCTGGTTATACATGCGTACATTCTCAGATATTGAGACAAGGGACATTGAGAAGGAAAAGTTATCTCCCCATATGACCTCCAGTGGCAAGTTGGTTGATCCTTCTGTGGGCAGCTCATGATTCCAACAGCCCCACAAGCAGTTCTCCTGGGCGTTTCAGCACTTCTGGCCGACTCTTAGCTGGCACCTCCTACTACAACCACATCTACTTTCCTCTGAGCTCTATTGTTCCCAATGAGCACTATCCTAGCAATTCTGTAGTCCTGGTTCTAGGACCTGTTGGTATGATGTATAGGAGAAAACCATCTTTCCATATTCTTCAGAGAGTGAAAACTGAGAGCTAAAGTGATCAGCCATTTTTTTTTTTTTGTTACATTCCTGCACCCTGGTTGGGCCTGAATTTCCCTCCACACTATATCCCCACCTATATCTTAGCTTTCATAGCTTCTTTGTTTTGGCCATTCACTGATCTGATCTTGCTTTAGGCTTTATTTTTTTGCACTGGATTATTCATTCATTTACTGACACAAATACATTAAGCTCCTTCTGTGTGCCAAGGCTTTCCATTTCTGAAAACTCCACTGCTCTGTGATCTCAGGAGAGAAACTTCCTGTTCAAACCTTGGCCCCAATAAACATCTCCAATCAAGTTAGCACCACTCCTTGAACACCCCTTCCCATTCCCCACTTCCAAATCCAGCTTCCTTGCTAGGTAAAAAGCTTGCTTAGGGCTCTTGGGTTTTCCCATCTGAAGGATTATTCTTACTTTTCAAGATCCTCAGCCACTTCCTGACATCCTTCTGTGAATGTATAAATAATTCCAAATCATGAGGAATCACTTTTCATACACATGTATTAGGTAGCTATTGCTACATGACAAATGATCCAAAAATTCTGGGGCTTAAACCACCAATCATTAATTATACCACATGCATCTATGCTTTGGGCTGAGGCTTTGTTCTAGGTTCTGAAAATCAAAGCAACTTAGCTGAGGCAGCTGTGCTCCACATGTCTGTCATCCCCACCACACCCTTACAGAGGGAGGCTAGGTTAGGAATGCCCTTCTCCTGGCGAAGGCGTAAGCACGAGAATGAGTGAGCACAACTGTACAAATACTTTTCAAGATTCTTTTGCCACATTTTCTACATCCTATTTGGCCAAATAATGTCACCTAGCTAAATCCAGGGGTGAGGAATTATGTTCCACCCATTTCAGAAAGGACTGGAAAGTTACATGCAAAAGACATGGACAGCCTTTGGGCAAAAGTGGAAAATTTGGGCCACTGATGCAGTCTTTTGCGCTTCCCATTTTCCTTCCATTGCTGCTGTAGTCTTAGACTGCATCTACATTTCTGCTCAAATCACATCAGTCTGCCGTGTCTTTTGGACATCATGAAAGATGTCTTTCTCTGGGTGACTTTTCTCTTAATTTGTATTTAGGCTGCTCAAATTGTTTGCTAGCCTCATAGCCATATCTTCATCCTATTGTGAAATGCCAAGATCTGGTTCAAGCATATTCGTAATATATATATATATATCTATATATATATATATATATATATATATATATATATATACTTGGTTTTGTTCTATAAAGAAGCTGTAGAAATATGATTATTAGAGAAGAAGGGCTAGATATGCTAGATTTGAATTTTAAAATCAGTTCATGTGCTATTTGATTAGTAGATGGCCTTCTGCCCAAATCTATGCTTTTGAGTCAGCTTTGAGAATGTGAACATGCCTAGGGCATGTGAGGAAATGTATAGGTTTGAATGATGGGCTTTAAGTGGACACATGGTTCCTCATGTATTCTTTTATTGGG
>CAUYRH010119107.1:0-27429 GCA_963574655.1 Perodicticus potto
TGTCACCCTGGATAGAATGCTATGGCATCACAGCTCACAGCAACCTCCAATTCCTGGGCTCAAGCGAGTCTCTTGCCTCCGCCTCCCAAGTAGCTGGGACTACAGGCACCCACCACAATGCCTGGCCATTTTTTGGTTGCAACTGTCATTGTTTGGCAGGCCCAGGCTGGATTCGAACCCGCCAGCTCAGGTGTACGTGGCTGGCACCTTAACCTGTTGAGCCACAGGTGCTGAGCCCTTTGCCCAGCACATAACAGACAGCATGAAAATCCATGAGGGCTGGGGGCCATGTGAATGGCAGGCATGAGGCATGTGCTTTCTCTTTGCATCTGCAAATTCCAAAGACACCCGGGGGAAAGGTCTGTTGCCATTGTGACCTTTGGCTCTACTGGGCTAGGGGGTCGATCTGGCCATACCCCTGTAGCCACATGCTCCATAGGAAAGGGGCAGCAGGTTGATAAAGCAAACTGGCTTGGGAGTTCATATCCCACTTCTACTGTCTATAGCTGTGTGACCTTGGCCAATTCACTTAACCTCTCTTTCCTTTTTGAGTGTCCCCATTTATAAAATGTGAATGATAGAATTGTTATGAAAATTTAACAAGTTGATACATTAAGCACATAGTAAAAAATGTGATTTATTATAAAATGATCCTTAGTATTATCTTTTCATCCCCCTGCTGGAAGAAGCAGAAATTGAAGCAGAGAAAGTAGCAAATCTTGGGATGGAGGTGTCTAAGAGACTGCCAGGGGAAATGGTGTGGGGGCTAGTGGGAATGCTGGGGACAAAATTAAGAAAAAACCCAACCAGGATTCACATTATGACATCTGACTAGGCTGTATCATTTTGGGCTCTTCTGTTTCCCCCCTGATGCTCCCACCTCTAGCCCATTGGGCAACCATGGCCCTTCCCCAGCCTACTTCTGGGGAAGAAAGGAAAAGACCCCAGCTCATCCTAGCATCTGGAGTCCCCACTCTCAAGAAGCAATTTCTCCCCACAGTCTAACTGAAAACCTTCCGTTTTTCCTCTCTTGTTCTCTAGTCTGCAGGGGCCACCCTGGTCCCCTCCTGCCCCACCCCCACAGCCTGGTGGACTTTGCTCTCACACAGGTCAGGTGAGAGCCTGGCCTTGTTACATTCTCCCTGTGTGTCCCAGAGCAACTTAGTCAACCTCTCTTTCTTTGCCTTGAGTTCCACGTCTCTAAAACAAGAATAATGCTAGAACCTACCTCCTGGCTTGCTGTGAGACTAGAACAGGACACTGTCCATTAAGTTGTTAGTACAAGGCCTGGCTCATAGTAGGAACTGCAGACATGGTGGTGGAGAGAGTTGGTGGATTGTAGGGGATATGACCAGATGCCAGAGCTAGACTGGGCTCTCATCCCTTTACATACTGACAGCTGGGTGACCTTGAGCAGGTTGCTTAACTTCTCATGCCCCGATTTCTCCATCCATAAAATTGGGACTGTAACAGAACCTATGTCCCTAGGTGAGGCATCTTGAGATTTTGGAACAGTTCTCCAGCTAAATAAATGTTTGCTGAATTTAATAGTATTGTTAGTTGCTGTCATTATCATCAGCTCCCACTAGAGCACTGACCCTCCTTAGGCCTTGTTGAAGGCAGAAGGTTGGAGAGTGAGAGGAACCAGACTGGAGACCATGGTATGGGGATCCTAGCTCATGACAAGTCACAGTCCCCACTTTCTCAGTGGCTCACCTCTGGCCTCCCCCTAGACCCTGGCTTGGGCACAACTATTTCCCTTTGCTTCCCCTGCAAAGCAGCCAGCCCCCTCCCTGTGCCCGGGTCCTGACTACCTCCTGGAAATAAAGCAGGGTCCCTGGGGCCCACTCAGCCCAGGACTGCTCTGCCAGGGTGCCAGCTGGTGCCCACGGGGCGGGGCAGCAATTTGCTCATGTGGAAAGAGAAAGCTGAAGGCACCACCAACCTTGATGGCCCTCACCAGATAAAAGAGTATGGGCCTCCCAGGAAGTTCTACTACCCTTCTTCCCCCAGGGACAGGAAGGGGTAAGAGCTAAGATTGGCTTGCCCTGTGCCTCAGTTTATTCAGCCATCTGGGAAATGGAGTTTTCTTTCCTGTTTCCCAGGCTCCCTGGGGCCCCAAAGGCCTCAGCTTTGGCTCTCAGAGCTCCTTGCCCTCTTTCCTTTCTTAAAGAATCTGAGCTCAGTTTCTTGGCCCTGCTCACCCAAGAGGATACTGAGCCCCAGAGGGGTAGGAAAAAGCCAACTACAGGCTTGAGACAGCCCCTGCAGTGCGTGAGGCTACATTTCTAAGTTTGCTTAAGGCGCCAGCCCTGCCAGGGTCACCCGTGCTCCCTGCCCCTGCCCCTTCCCGCCGCCACTGGCCCTTTAAGAGCCTCTCCGCGCGCTGCCGTCCCGGATCAGCCAGAGAGACCATTAAAATTTTATGCAGAATGAAAATGGGCCAGGTCTCCAGCTTCCTCGCTCCCATCCAATGATTTATTACTCGCAAATACCACAGAACTAATTAGTATAGTAATTAATTAATACGCATTTGCATATTTGCATGTGCAATTAGTGCAGTGGAGTGATTACTGGGAGAATGAGGGGCCTCGATTGTCAGATGTGAGGGGGAAGTGGCCTGGAAAAGAGTTAGTGGGAATGAACTTTGTAGGGAGCGCTATGGCTGGGAGGGAGGGGAGACGAGCAGGGGTGAGGCTGGGGGCGCCAGGGGCGCCTGTTGGGGCACAGAGCGGCCACGCGGGGGAGCGCCCGGCTGGGCCCCCAGCGGTCCCTACAGGCGGGTCGGGGGTCGCGACCCCGGCGCCCCCGCCCAGCCCGGCCTGCGGCCCCGCCCCGCCCCCGCGGCGTGGCACAGCTCCAAGCGCGCGCCTGATTGTTATGCATTGTGTTTCTTGTAGCGAGCGGAGCCGGGCGGAATGGGGCTGGCACAAGCTGTTTCCCTGCCACGCGGCGGTGGCACCTTAAAGGGGCAGCGTCCTTTTCCCGCTGCCGCTGCAGGCCCGCTCCGGCAGCCGCCCACCCCACCTCCGAGCCTGGGCGCCCAGGGCGGAGGACTCCGGCTCCCGGCCAGAGGGCGCGCGTGAGACCGCCCAGGAGGGGGCGCAGTCCCAGGGGGCGCGGGGCACGTGCCGCGGGAGCTGGGCGGCAGGAAGTCCGGGCTGCAAGCACTGATTGCGCGGCTGGGGCGCGCCGGGCGTTGTGCCAGGCGCGGGGCGGGAGTGGTGAGGAGAGACCGGGGAGCAAGCCAGGAGAAGGACACGGAGAAGGAGCGAGTGGCAGGAGCCCACTGGGTGCCAGGTGCTTCCTCATAGGACGCCGCCGCTGCTAATCCTCAGGAAGATCTTGGGAGGCGGGGCTCCCTATTCCCATTTTACAGACCGAGGATCAGAGAGGCACGGCAGGCGGCTGGTGAGCCAGCGGCAAAGCTAGGGTGCTCTGGGCTGGTCAGTCCATCTTCAAATGCTCAAAGCGGTGCAAGGGGAGCCTCATATAGTGAAGGGACATCAGAGAGGAGTTTCTGGTGGAGGAAGCTCTTCACTGAGCCTGCAAAGGCAAGTAGGACACCGTCTGGAGGAGCTGAGGGGAAGAAGGTACAGGGTGGAAGAACCCGTGTGCCCCTCCCCGTGTATAGAGGAAGCCTCTGACTCCTGTGATCTGGGGACCTGGACAGAGGGCAAATCTTCAGCACAAATCCTTCCTAGAGCACTCCGTTTTCCCTCTCCTTTGCAGGGTCTGCTAAAAGGGACATAGTTTATAATAGGGAATAAGAGCATGGACTCAGCAGTCAGGCAGAACTTGGTTCAATTCCTGGCTCTGCCACTTACTACCTGAGTGACCTTGACAAATCAACCTCAACCTCAACTTCTCTATACTTCCGCGTCTTGACTTTTAAGTGGTGGTTATAGTAGTTCCTACCTCTGATGTCTTGACAAGAATGAAGTAAGATGAAACTTATCAAGTCTAGTGTTTGGCACAGAAAGAGTCACCATTGTCATTATTACATTGTTACATCCTTCATTGCAGAGAGCTCTGGGGCCCCAGGAATAGGAGGACCCTAAAATGGGAATGGATTTATTGTATGACACCAGGCAAGTCTTTTCCTCTATGGTTTCTTCATCTTCAAATGTGAAGTTCATGGGCGGTGCCTGTGGCTCAAAGGAGTAGGGCACCAGCCCCATATGCTGGATGTGGCAGGTTCAAACCCAGCCCCGGCCAAAAACTGCAAAAAAAAAAAAAGTGAAGTAGGTCCATGAGGCTCCTACCCCTCAACTGTTTCCCCCACCACCACCCTAATTAAAGAGTATCCACACTTGCCCAGCTCACACCTGTGATCCTAGCACTCTGAGAGGCTGAGGCGGGAGGATTGCCTGAGCTTACGAGTTGGAGACTCATCTGAGCAGGAGGGAGTCTTTTAAAAAAAAGTATCCAACCTTTATGGGAGGCAGTCTTTCCTGGGTTCACTCCTGGGGCTGAGCCAAGAGACCTCTGGTTAAATTGAGACCCCTTGCCTAGACTATGTCTTCCACACACACCCTACCCCAATGGGCCTTTCAGGCTGCCCTGTGAATACCAGTACCACTGTGGCATGGGTCACCTGTGCTTACTGTCAGGCTGAGGTGTCCCCTGCATCAACACCAGGGGCAAGGGAAGCATAAGAGAACTGTCTAGTATCAGGCCGCCAGAACTCCCCAGCCCAGACCCCTGCCTCTGATTTCCAGGGGAAGAGACTGGGAAATGTCCAGTTCACAGGCAAGTCCACAGTACAGCTGCCCAGAGGAAAGAGAGGCCAGGGTACACCCTGTCCTGTACTCTTTCCACTGCCCTGTTCTGTGAGGTCATTGAGGAGCCCATCAAGGCACATCAGTCAGAACTTGGCCACCCTGAGAGTGCACTTCATAGCCTGCTGTCCTTTGGTGTCCTCCCATGAGTGCTGAGGTGCAGGTGAATAGAGGCACAGGTGTACTGTTTCCATTTTACAGATGGGAAGCAGAAAGTTACATGATTTGACCAAGGTCAAGATGCTGCTGAGTTTGGTGCTGTTGCCACCTCAAGCTCCCTGCTCATCTGCCTGCCTTCCTGTGCAGACCCTGGGAGCAGAGCTGGGAGGGGGGCAGGAGCAAGGCATGTCAGCTGCTCCCATGGAAAACTGGCAAGAGAAGCAGAAGAAAGACATAGTGACGAAGAAGCTCCAGGAACAAACCTCTTTTAAAAATAAAGTTGATCAGGAGCTTGAGGTGAAATCAACCACATCTGGCGAGGGCTGTGGGCTGAGGCAGTCCTTTTACACCGGTTAGCTCATGTCAAGTTTATTATAGTCCTAGCAGGCAGATCTTACTGTAATTATCACACCCATTTTACAGAGGGGAAGGCTGATGTTCCATGTCAGTGCTGGGATTGGTGCAGGGCTGAGGAATAAGGAGGGAAGGTTTTGAGGAGTGGCTTCCTGGGGGTGGGTGCCCTGCCCTGGCTGCAGCCTTCCATTCTGGGGTGGAAGTGGCACCTCTTCCAACAGTGACAAGACAGGCCTTTGGTGCCACATCCACATATAGAGAACATTCCATGTGCTGGGCTCTCAGCCTAGTTCCTGCTTGTGCAACGTGCTGCCCAGAGAGGCGTCCCGGAGGAGGGGATACTTAGGCTTAAAGGGTGAGGAAGAGGGAGAGGGTGCACATAGCCTGAGTAAAAGTTGGGCATGAGGCTTGTGAAAGTGGAAACAGTTTAGAGCTTCTGAAGACAGAGATGAAGGCAGCAGCCAGATTAGGGGTGTCCCCCCAAAGCATGGCCTGATCCTCAGGGTGATGGGGAGCCACTGAAGGTGCCTGAGTAGGAGAATACCATGTTTGGATTTGCATTTTGCACAAGATTGACAGCTTTGGTCATATGAAGGAAGCCAGAGGAGTAAGGACCTGTGGGAAATCAGGGTCAGCTTCCTGGAAGAGGAGGGCCCAGGCACATGAGACAGAAGGGTTCTGAGAGATTGGGAGTGACATCACCAACGAAAAGGCAGCAGGAGCAGGATTCTACCATGTCCCTGGACCTCATCTCTCCTCAGGGAGTTGCATATACCCCATATTGGGGTAGGAGTGGGTCGGTGGTAAGAAGAAGGGAGGGTCTGAGCCTGCTGGAACAGGTCCTATGGGGCCTCATGTGGCCTCAGGACCAGAGCCTCCTAGCACCAAGCCCTTGCTCTGAGTGCCACTTTGGGGAGAATCTGTAACACTCCATCCAAGTCCACCTCCCCATGCTGAAATTTGTTCAAAACACAAGGGCAGGGTTGAGGAGTCTGGCCTTGACCGAGACCTTGGCTTTAACTGCTTTAGGAGTGTCTCTGAATAAAGTCTCCAGGACACAAACCCTCTAACCCAGCCAGCCAGGTGTTAGCATGAAGCAGCATGGGACTTAAAGAGACAAAACAATTAGCACCATGACCAAGCCAGGGAGACAGACAGGTAAATGGATCCTAACAGAGGATGGTAAGCTACTCTGCCTGGGAAGTTCAGGGAAGGCTCCCAGGAGGAGGTGTCCAGGAAGCATCTTGGTCAGGAATGAGGATGCATTTGGCCAAAGGGAAACTCAGGGACCAGCGCCCATCAGGGAAGGAGAAGTCAAAGGTTATCAGAGCAAAGGTCACTCCACTTTCAGAGCAAAAGAACAATTCTGAGAGGGTGGGTTTTGCTGGAGGATAAGTGGGTCTACTCTATTGTCTTTTGTCCCAGTTTAGGGGTGGGGCAGGGGACAAGGATGCAGCTGCAGTCTGACCCAAGACCCTCAGCATCATGTTTGGCCATCCTCAGGTGGGGTCTAGGCCCAGAGTGGGAGCCCAGGAGCAGGCAAAGGAAGTTGAAGAGAATCCTAATAGTGAGCCCGAGGCCCAAGAGCAGGACAGGAGGTCAGCACGGAGGAGGGGGCTATACCTCACTGGCCCTCTCTCCCCCTCCCCTATGGCACCACAAGGCACGCAGCCGCATATCACCCGTGCCAGCCCTCACCTCCCGGCAACGTCGCCGCATTCTCAGCCACGCCATCTGGCGTGCCCGCCGCTCCCCAGCACACTGCGGCGGGCAGGGAGGAGGGGGCAGCCGGGCAGGTGCCCACTCCACAGCCAGGAAGAAGCTGCAGGTCCCCCCCTCCAACATCCTTTGGACTTGAGGTGGGGCAGGGGGGCTGGGGAAAGGGGTGACAGGTGCTCTTTTGCTTTGGGAGGAAGCTTCAAGCATCCCAAACTGCTGAAACAGGCACTGTCTGGGCAGTGCCAGCCTGCCCCGCCCCTCCCACCCCCCACAGCACAGCTAATGCCAGGAACACAAGCCCTTCAAGGATCTCCAAATTCCTGTCCTTCCCCTCAAATCTGAGGTGGAGGTGGGAAGAACAGGTGGCCCCCTCCCCCCATGCCTTGGTGCTCACTGGTTCTTTATCTGCCTGCCCCCTCCACCTAGGGAGGCCCCAGGAGAGAGATGTCTGGCTGTGACCAGGGCATGGACACCTGGGTTTGACCCACCTGCTGCCTGTCTCCCCAAGCCTGGTGCTTTGGTGGGAAATCAAGTCTCTTTCAGCACACTTGCCCCCACCAATCTAATGGGGGGTGTTGCGGTGACTGGCTAATTCTCTCTCTGGGTGTCAGAATGGAGTGGAGTAGTCACAGATTTGTGTGTGTGTGTTTATTTTGGTGGAGCAGGGGGTATAATGCAGCAGTTTCATAGAACATTCTTGCTGTCCCCTGAGCAAGATTCCCCTAGAGTGCTCAGGACTGACCTAACCCTTTCCTCCCTTTCTCTCGGTTCCACCTCCACACTTACAGCTCCCCTCACCCCCTGCCCCCCAGGACCTGAGCCTGTACAAAATGGCTGCCACCCCTCTGAGGCAGCCATTTTAGGTGCCCAGACTGTGGCCTCCCTTGGGATGGGGCTATGTCTCCATGGGAACCTCAGGCCCTTGGCTCCCAGCTCCCCCTGTGAGGAGCGAGTGGCAGAAATGGGGGTCTTCTAGGCCTGGCCAAGGTGCCCACCACCCCCCTTTTCCTCTTGGAGACCTGGAGGGGACCAGGCCCCTCACCAACTCCCTTCCCCCAATGCCAGGGGGAGGAACAGATGGCATCTCTGGGTGTCCTTCTCCTTCCGTCTCCTTCCTTCCATTTCTGGCTCTTTCTGTCTCTCCGTCACTGCATCTCTGCATCTCTGGTGTAGAGAGGGGCGCGTATGTCCCCGCGTGTTCATGCTTGCTCGTGTGTATGTGGACACACGTGTTGTGCCTCTTTCAAGCCCATGTCTGAGGCAGGCCCATCCCACACCTCCCTCTGTTCCAATTTTCCCCTGGTTTTTATTGTATCTTCTAAAAAAAAAGTTGAAATGTGTTGAGTGAGAAAAACTTGTTCCATTTTTCTGAAGGAAGAAAAAGACAGGGGCAGGAGACAGAGCTAGAGGGATGAAGTTCTCTGTACCCCCAGGAATTCCCCACACCTGAGGCCTCCTTTTCTCAGGGATTCTCAGACCCAGTCTCCTGAGGTCACTCTTGATAGGAGACCCAAGGGGTAGGAGGGTTCCCCCTCCCCCCAAATATCTCCCCAATCCTGAACAAGTTTCTGCCTTTAGCCTGGAGGGGCCTAGGACACCTCTGGTGTGTTTAACCCCACACTCAGTGTCGGAGGGAGAAGGCAGGTTGTATCTCTCTCCTCCAGGGAAGCATTCATTCACTTGCTCATCCATTCACTCACCCATTAATTCATTTTTATATAGACAAAACCTTCTGAATGTGTGTAGGGTGGGGTATGTGCAAGAAATCAATATCATAAAGCATGTTACAGTTTACAAAGTGTTTTAATAAAAATAAGAGCTAGTATTTATTGAGACCTCACTATACTGCTGAATTTGTGCTAAGCTCATTACATTTATTATCTCAGTAGTACTAACAGCAGCCCTGTGAAAGTGTAGCATAATTATCCCCATTTTACAGATGAGGAAAACAAGAGTCAGAGAAGTTATAAAACTTCCTCAAGGCATTCAGCAATTTTTAAAGTTGGTAATCAGAGTTGTCCAGGAATCAGAAACCCAGAGCAAGTGCATGTAGCCAAAATAGCATGGAGCCAAGGGACTCAAGGAGACAGGCTAAGAGAATTGAGGACCCTGCCCTCAGTAAAGGGATAATAAAGCCTTAGAGGCTGTGCCCAATCTGGGGAGGGGGCTGATCAGCACTCCAGAGTCTCTGCCCTACCTAAGGCCCATCCTTTGGCCTTTTTCTCTGCCAAGCCCAGAGATCCTTCATAGATGGGATTTACCTTCCCAAACCCAGAGTCCATGAATGGAGGAAAACTGGCTTCTCATCCTTGGAGACCACTGACATAGATTGTGGGGTTCTAGGAGGAGCAGTTGTCTGAGAGTCAAGTACCTGAGTTCTAGAGCCAGTTCAGTGTTTCAATTCTGTGTTCCTAGGTGACTCTGTTTCCCTCCCTGGGCTTCTGTCAAGGAACAGAGCCCTAGGCAGCACCAGCACTCGCTTCTCTGAGGCTCCCTTAGCCTTTATGTGTGTCTCTGTTTAGGGCTGAATTCAGTCTATCCCACATCAAATCAGTGTCTTCCCAGCCTAAGGCTCCCTCTTGAGGCCCCCAGAGGACAGGAACTGTATCCACCCAGAGGGAAGGTCCAGTCCTCTTCTGGCTCATCTTTCTACTGCCACAGTGCTGGGCACATGGTTGACATTAAAAGTATAATTGAAGTTGGACATGTCTATATCAGCCAGAGGGTGGGGAGATGCAGAAAATGAGGGTCTAAAAAGCACAAATAGCCAAACTGGGGTGTGGGCAAGGATCTTTCTACAGCTGGCTGTGATTACCTGCTCACACTCCACACTCCTGTCTATTTGAGTAGGAGTGTGTATCCATTTTCTGCACCACAGGGTGAGGAACAGGTGTGTGTGTGTGTCTAAGGCTACCTCCCTCAACCTGTGCCATTTGCATCTGTGTCTGGCCCAGTGAGAGGGTTGAAAGGTGAGCTGCAAGATAAAACAGCAGTATCCTACCTTCCTCATCAAAACACCTGTCTGACCTACCTCCCCCTGGCCACTCTCTGGGTTAGTGTCAGTATTTTCAGTATTTTTTTGCAAGGGGAAGAGAATGCTCAGGTCTCATCCAGGAACTTTAGGCAGTTCCCAGCCCAGCCCCCTCATCAAATAAGGGTCAGCCCCTCCTTCAAATAAGCAAGTCTGAAGGCCAAGAGAGAGCCTCCGGTGGGATGGTCACCTGTCTGACAGGGGAGGACAGGAAGGGGAAAAGTAAGAGGTTTCTAGACTCAGGTGGTTACACAGACTTATCTCACCAGTTCCTCCCCACCCCCACCCAAATATACAGATGCCCCCAACAACCAAAGAAATCTCTCCCATCAGTTAACTCCACAGACACACACACATGTCCCCACAGACACACACACGCCCATGCAGAGGCACAGACATCCAGGCAAATCTTTCCCTTTCTCTGTCTTTCCCTTGGTTTGAATTTCCTTTAGCCACATATGTTGTGTGTGCGTGAGGGAGGGTGGGGGAGGGGCGGACAGGGATGAGGGATGGCCTGGTGCCAACATCTACCTATGGGGCTTGGGCCCGGGACACCCCCATGCCTACCCTGGGAGGGGGCCTCAGCTGTCCCTTTGTGGCCACGGGAACCCTCCTAGGGCGTGGGGGCAAGCACAGAGGTCCCTTCTCCACACCCCAGGGTCTAGTCCCTGACCCACCTAGGGGGCATTCAGGAGAGGAAATGGACCCTGGTGGGAGCCTAGAATTGGCCATCGGGAAATCCCAATTTCCAGCCTTGCTACCCCATTGTTCCCATGTGGGGGGCTCCATATCCGAGGGGGGGCAACTCCTCCCACCTCCCTCTCAATCCCTGCTTTCCCTGCGTTGGGCGGGGAGGGGAGGGCGGCAGAAATATTTATTTATTTCCTTTATTTATTTAATTTTTTTTTTTTTTTTTTTGGAGTAGAGAGTGACAGATGGCGGCGGGTCCCGGGGGAGCGGGCTCTCCCCCAATGCAGACGCATGCCAATCACCGTCTCTCATGTGATAGCTGCTGCCCGTGACGTGCCAAGCCCATATGGCCTGGCATAGAGGCTGGTACCCCGCCTGGTAGAGATGCCACACTCGCTCCGCGGCTCGCACGGCGCTCTGAAGACGCCGGCACCCGCCGCCTTGAGGAGCCGCTGCCCCCGCTCCCTGACGATGGGGGAACAATGAAATAAGCGAGAAGATTCCTCTTCTCCCCCCTCTCTCTCTTGCCCCCTCCCCCTCCCCTCCCCTCTCCCCTCGACTCCTCTCCGAGGTAAGTTGTCCGAAAGGGAGCTGGATCTGACCCGCCGGGTGCGAGGGGGGTGGCTGCTTCGGCCGACAGCAAGGTCCCGAATCTCCCCTTCCTAGGAAGATGCCCCCCTCGTTGGGTGGACCTCGAGGCGCCCCAGGTTCTCTGTCCCCGTGGGGCTGCCTCAGGGGGATGCAGAGAAGGTGTCTCTGTCTGCGACGGGCTAGTGGGGAGAAAGGCAGGATCACCGGGGTGGGGGACGCGAAGAGGCCGAGGTGGGGCCTCCCCCCACAGTTGTCCCGAAAAACCTGGCGACCTTTCCCCACAACCAAAAATAAAAAAAAGAGAGAGAGAGAAGCAAACAAATTTGGATTTTTTTCCCTCAATCCCGAAATACAACGAGATCTGAAGAGCCCTGTGGGAGGGAGGCAGTTTGAAGGGGGACGAGGGTGACTGATCGCAGGGGAGACGGACCCGGCTCGCTTTTCTCAGTCTCCTCCCCACACCCCGCTTCTTCAGTCGGTGCCGCCCGGAGCCGGCTCCAGGAGCTGGAGACGCTTCGGCTAGAGGAGACTGATCCTCCCGCCTCTGAAATCGGGGCTGCGGGGGTGGGGGCCGAGCAGGGGGCGGCGCGCGGCCAAGTTGCAAATTGGATTAGGGAGCGTGGGGGTGAGAGCCACGGGAGGGGTGGGTGAGCCAGGCCGAGGGGCCCGGGCCGCGACAGCGGCGGTGCGGGGCAGCTGTCCCCACCCGCGGCCGACCAGCCTCTCTCCACCGCCGGGAGAGAACAGGCTTTCAGGGCGGGCGCGCTGCCTCTTCTGGCAAAGATATCTGGTCCCGAAAGCCCCCACTTGGTCCCCGCCCTGACCCTGAGAAGAACCTGGTGCCGGGAGCGGCCCCCATTAGAGCGAGGGGCGGAGCCGGGGCCCAGAGCTGGGGAGAGGGCCTGGGCCGAGATCCCGGGCGGGCAGCCGGGTAGGGCTGGGCTGGCTCTGGGCGGGGCAGCACAGAACGTGGGCACCCTGGGCAGGACCCCGCACGAGACTCGGGGGGTGGAGGCGATTGGGGGGTGTCCTCGTGACCCCAGCAAGCCCCTCACTCTGTGCTGTCTGTCTCCCTTCCCGCCCGCGGGGCGCCCTCAGGCACCATGCTGACCCGCCTGTTCAGCGAGCCCGGCCTCCTTTCGGACGTGCCCAAGTTCGCCAGCTGGGGCGACGGCGACGACGACGAGCCGAGGAGCGATAAGGGCGACGCACCGCCGCCGCCTCCGCCTGCGCCCGGGCCGGGGGCTCCGGGGCCCGCCCGGGCCGCCAAGCCAGTCCCCCTTCGTGGAGAAGAGGTGCCGGAGGCCACGTTGGCAGAGGTCAAGGAGGAGAGCGAGCTGGGGGGCGAAGAGGAGGAGGAAGAGGAGGAGGAAGAAGGGCTGGACGAGGCGGAAGGCGAGAGGCCCAAGAAGCGCGGGCCCAAGAAGCGCAAGATGACCAAGGCGCGCCTGGAGCGCTCCAAGCTTCGGAGGCAGAAGGCGAACGCACGGGAGCGCAACCGCATGCACGACCTGAACGCGGCGCTGGATAACCTGCGCAAGGTGGTGCCCTGCTACTCCAAGACGCAGAAGCTGTCCAAGATTGAGACGCTGCGCCTAGCCAAGAACTATATCTGGGCGCTCTCGGAGATTCTGCGCTCCGGCAAGCGGCCAGACCTAGTGTCCTATGTGCAGACTCTATGCAAGGGTCTGTCGCAGCCCACCACCAATCTGGTGGCAGGTTGCCTGCAGCTGAACTCGCGCAACTTCCTCACAGAGCAGGGCGCCGACGGCGCGGGTCGCTTCCACGGCTCGGGCGGCCCCTTTGCCATGCACCCATATCCGTACCCGTGCTCGCGCCTGGCGGGCGCACAGTGCCAGGCGGCCGGCGGCCTGGGCGGCGGCGCGGCACACGCCCTGCGGACCCACGGCTACTGCGCCGCCTATGAGACGCTGTATGCGGCGGCGGGCGGTGGCGGCGCGAGCCCGGACTACAACAGCTCCGAATACGAGGGCCCGCTTAGCCCCCCGCTCTGTCTCAATGGCAACTTCTCCCTCAAGCAGGACTCGTCGCCCGACCACGAGAAGAGCTACCACTACTCTATGCACTACTCGGCGCTGCCCGGCTCGCGGCCCACGGGCCACGGGCTAGTCTTCGGCTCGTCGGCGGTGCGCGGGGGCGTCCACTCGGAGAATCTCTTGTCTTACGATATGCACCTTCACCACGACCGGGGCCCCATGTACGAGGAGCTCAATGCGTTCTTTCATAACTGAGACCTCGCGCCGGCCCCCTTCTTTTTCTTTTGCCTTTGCCCCTCTGCCCTCAGCCCCTCAGCGCAGGGACACCCCCACCTACCCCAGCGCGGGGCGCGGGGAGCAGGCCGCGGGTCCTGCCGCTCTCCTGGGCAGCGTAGTCCTCTTACCTGTGGGTGGCCCGTCCCAGGGGCCTCGCTTCCCCCAGGGTACTTGCCTTCTCTCTCCCCAAGGGGTTCCTTCTTCCTTTCTCCCAGGGAGTGCTTCTCCAGGGACCTCTCTCCGGGTGCTCCCAGGAGACACCCCTCCCCCATTCCCAATATCTTCACTTTGGTTTTCTCCACCCGCTCCTCCTTGCAGGCCCCAAGGCTTTGGTAAGGGGGCAGCTGAGCTGTGGGATGCGGTTTTCCCCTCTCATTATTATTGTTATAAAAACAGACACCCAGCTACCGAGGCAGAAAGGAGCAGGGCATCCCCCCTTCTTGAAGAGGGCAGAAGTCAGGGTGCCGGAGCACCGGCCTGGAGCGCCCTCACCCAACCCCGAGTCTCCGCATTTTGGAATTTTAATTTTGGCGGGAGGGGATGTGGATTGAGAGGAAAGAGAAAGGCCAAGACAGTTTGTAACTAGAATCCGTTTTTCCTTTTTCCTTTTTTAAAACAAACATACAAAAAAAAAAAAAAGCTAAGAGGCGACGGAGGCCGAACGCAGAGTCCGGATCGGAGAGAAAACGCAGTAAGAACTTTTAGAAGCAATAAAAGGCAAAAAAAAAAAAAAATACTACTACCAATAATAATAATAATAATAAAAAGACACAAATATCTATGCAAGGAGGTTCTGACTGAGCCTATGGGCCCGGCCTGGCCCTGGGATGCCCCTCCCGGCCCGCGGGCCGCCCCGCCCCAGAGCGGATCTGTGCACTTTGGTGAAGTGGGGGGCCGCGCTGCCCCCTCCCCTCCCCAGGTTCTTACAATCAGTGACTCGGAGATTTGGGGCCCCAGTGCCACTGCCCTCCCCCCGCCCCGTCCCCGTTGCGCGTCATGCTGTTTTTTAAAAACCTGTTTCCAAATTTGTATGGAATGGCAAACTGTTGGGGGGTCGGTTTGGGGAGGGAGGGTTTGCATGAGAGACACACACAAGCACACCACACCGCACGCACAAGCAGGCCGGGCTCAGGCGTCTGGGGCAGAAGGAGGTGAGCTTGCTGGCTGTCCCTTCCCGAGGTTACTTCCGTCCCCTCCTGGGGGCGAGGGGGTGGGGACGGAGAGCGGGGGGCAGCCTCACACCAGCCGGGACTGTGCCTCGGTGGGCACCTGGCGCTTGGCGATTTCAGGTGTCTGGAGAGGGTTGTTTTATTTTGTTTTGTTTTGGTTTTTTGGGTTTTTTGTCCGGGGAGTCCTCCTGGTTTATGCCAGGGGGTGAGATGGGAGAGGGCTGAGGGCTCCTGCTGGAGGTTTCCTTCAAAAGGGGCAAGAAGTGAACCTTTTTTCACAGGAGGCAGGGGCTCAGGCATCTAACACACGATGCAAAATGCAAACTCACAGACGACACACCCACACACTCACCCACACACATGCGAAATTTTACCTTCCTCTTGTGGTGGAGATGAAACTCCCGTCGGACACCCGAAGTGCATTGCGTGTTTCTGTTCAGTTTATGACGATTAATAAATATTTATGTAAATGAGATGCAAAGATGGACCCAGTTTCTCACGGTGGCCTCATTTAATTGGGGTAGAAGAGGACTGAGTTGGGATTAGGGCGAAGGAGTCAGTGTCAAGTGACTGTGCAGAGGCCCGAGAGAGGAACTCTGAACATTTCTGGTGGAATTCCCACCGTGCAACCCCCTCAGACAAACGGAGTAGGCACAGAAACAGCTATATTGGCTGCCCCTCCCAGACCCGACCCCAAACTCTCACCAGCCCAACACAAAGGCAATGACAGCTCGCTCTACACTCCTTGGGTCTGTATATACATACCTCCCCTGGAAACAAAGTATCTCTTCATCACTGAAAAAATGATCAGATTGGGAACAGCCAGTCATTTCACAACCCTCTGCCCACTGTTGCAAAAAGCAAGTGGGTAGAGACAAAGAAACAACCATTTGAGCCAGACAGGGATATTTTTAAATTAAAAAATTATAAGGTCATAAGGATAAAATATTAATGGAGGAAACCTCTTTTCCATCTTAAATTTGTGTTTCAATGGACTCAAAGAAATCGACCATTTTGGTCTCGGGAATGTTGACATTTTTCGGGTGTTGATAAAGTTAGAGGAACACCCCAGGGGTCTGTGAGGTGTCTGAGTGTAGGTGCCCACCGGGTAGAGTAAAGCTTGACCTAACTATGTGCACCCTGGTCCAGATCTGGGCACCTTTTCTGGCACAGTTCAGATGGACAGAAACCCTCAAGGAGTTGAGGAAGGGGTTGAGGGGAATAAATACACCGGGGAGGAGCCTCTTCCTAGTGCTCAGACACAGAGGCTTCACAATTCTTTTTCTCTGAGCCTCAGAGGCAGAGGCAGCTCTGAACAGGCTTCCCTGAAAAGGTCCCTTCTCCCTAGCCCCCAGCACTGCACCCTAGCCCTGGAAAATGTGAGGAGGGATCTGAGAACCAAAGACCTCCATCCTGAAGCCTGAACACGCTGAAGAATCTCCCAAAGGGCCTGTTTCTAATGTTGCTTACTTAAATTGTTTTTCTTAAAACATTGTGCTTAATTTAGGGTTGAAATGGGGTTTTTGACTTGGGGTTGAGGATTACGGCCAGGCTTGCTAAGGCATTAAAAACTGGGGTGGAAATCCCAAAATGAGATTGCCCTGACAGGCGGGAAAGGGAAAGGTAGTTGAAGAAGGACGTCCTAAATGTCAAAGAGCAGATCTCATCATACTGTCTGAATTTGAGTTCATTGGTTGCCCTAAATGTGCACCCCTTAACTCCTCCAGTCTTTCCAGTAGAGGACCAGGCTGTGAGAGAGCTGGGGGCCCAGAGCTGTCCGCTCCACGGTGCTGACCCTCGTCTAGCCTTTCCCCTTCTAACTGCAGGTGGAGGTCCCCTGGGCCCGGCTCTGGGGAGTGGTTAGCACGAGACCCTTTTCAACACCCTGCCAGAATTCTCCAACAGTTTTCAGAGAATTTCACTGGAATTCTTTGAAAATTTCACTGCCTTCTCTGGAATTCTCTTGGGATCACTTCTCTACAGCAAGATCACAAAATAGGCCCTTGTCTTCAGGGTCTTACAGATCTCTGGTTCTCTCCTATTTGGGTGAGAAAGGATTGGGCCAATCTTCCTTTTCCCTCACATCTTGAAGGGAATATGGAGCAAGGTGCGCATTCCGTGTTCTAACCTGAAGAAATCTTGTCTGCGCGGTGAATGGCATAGGGCGAGGCCTGGCAGGGACAACTAGAGAGAAAAGAAACTTGGCACTCTTCCAAGACCTGATTCTTAGTCTGCCCTGGGAACAAGGTTAACTGGGCTTCTCTCCCCCTCAGTCCATTTTCCAGAACCCATTCTGAAGTCCAGGCTGGGCAAGATCCAGGTGGCTTGGGGCCGGAAGCAAAAGATTCCTCTAAGCGGCTCCCCTCGCTAGACCACACACTTCTAGCATCAATTTTCCAGCTACCCCGACACTGCTCAAATGTGTTTCTGAAGCCAGATTCCAGCTTCTTTCAAAGGAAGTTAACAACTCTTGGGCCACAGCATCTGTTATCCGTGGGACAGGGCACGTGGGCCCCTTTTGGGACAGATATCCCCAGCACCTCCACTCCTGCTTCTTGTGATTGCTGTGTCTGCTCCAGCCTCCCCTTTCCTGATTCCTGACCCTTCCCCCACATTTCTTGCACTCTGGCTGTGCTCCATCCTCTCACTGCCCTCCTCCCCAATGCTCAGCTTCCCTAGTGAGATGTCAGAGATGAGCAGGAGAAGAAAATGTGCAAGGACACCTGGCCCCAAATGTCTCCTCCCTTCCTAAGTCTCTCTCTCACTGGCTTTCCCCGCTTGCACACACACCCAGAGAAGCACCAGGAACAGGAGAGGGGAGGAGAAAAGGGGCCAGCATGATACTGTGGGGGGCCAAGGGGAGAAGGGAGGAGCAGATATGACCCCCTCTTTGCCCCACCCTGAGCAGCGGGATCTCCAAGTTGCCAGCACAATCCCTGGACTATTGAACCCAACCCATCAGTCAGGTTCAATCAGGAGGGAATCTTCCCTCGGATTTTCCAGCCCCCATTCCAAGTTCAGTGTTTGGAAATTGACAGAAAAAGAGGTATCCCTGAGCCCAGGCCATTTGCCCATCTGACAGGAAAGGAAAGGAAACCCACTGCTTCCTCTCTCCACACTTTCTAACTCTATCCCAACCATGACCTGGACAGTGAGCCACTGACCCTCAGTGAATGTCTCAGCTCTTTTGTCACCCAAGGAGACAGTCCAATAAACCACTAGGGGAAACTGAGCCCCATGAAGCATCAGCCACGGGGAAGCTCTCACATTCCAGAGACTCCACGAACTTATGTTTGCTTCTCTCTTTCCTTTCTTGAGAAAGCCCACAAGGTGGTGGATACAAGAATTTCTGGGCAGAGGTCAGATATTTCGTTCTCTCTTGGGCAATGTTTGCTTCCTCTTCATCCTCAGAATCATTAACACGAAGACATTTACTTCTAGAGGGAGTCCATTGATTTGAGGGAGGCATTGAGACTAAGGTGTGGTTCTACATTCTGCAATTTAGTCCTCAAGGAAGGTGGGAAGAAAGAGAAAGCACGGGCCAGACCTGACCAGCCTTGGCCTCAACCTCTTCTCCCAAGCCCCTATGTGACAGAGGAGCAGCCTGCCCTTGTAGGGTCCAATGTGCTCAAAGGAGAAAGCTTCTTTTTGTGGGAAGTGGGAGGGGGCAGATGGGCTTCTGCTGTCAGAACAGGCTTCTCAGCTCACAGCCCAAGACACTGTCATTTTTTCTTCCTTCAGGGCTGGAGCATCCAGGTGCTGGCCACAGGCCCCAAGCAGAGGTGACACCTGGACCTTTGAGAATCCTTGAAACCCTGCCCTGGTTCGGAATCCTGAAGCAGCCTTTCTGTCCTGAATCTTTAAAAATTCTCAACAAAGTTTCCCTGAGTGAGAAGTAGTAAGAAAGGGTGAAGCTGCCTCTGGAGGGCTGTTCTACTCTCGGAAAGTTTCTCCATCCTAAAACGCCTGGATAAAAGAAGTGGGAGTGGGACCTGGGAGTGTGGAGGCGAGAAAAAGGCCAAGACTGAGGAAGGCAACGGTTTCCGAAGGGACATGCCAGGAGCGCAGTCGCCTGAGCCCTCTAGGGCAGGGAGAGGAAGCTGGGGTGCTCCAAGGGGAGGGAACGAGGGAATCCCCCAGAAGCTGCCAAGGGAGCAGAGGCATTGGGTGGAGACGAGCACCTGAGCGTGGCTCTGGCGCCACCAACTCTCCTGCCGGTTCCAGCGCAGGAACGTAGCGCAGTGTCCCTGGGCTGACTGGGGCTGTCGTGTTCCACACCAGAGTGTCCGTCTGGTGCCCAGTTATTCGAACCTTTCTCGGCCTCTCTCTGCGCCTCTCTGTCTCATTCTTCTTCTTGGAATTAATTGAATTAGGAACGGTCTTTCCGGGGCTCTCCCGCCTCCCGCCGGAGGACGGCGTTGGCCAGGAGGCCATGGCTACAAGGTCAGGTCCCGCCGAGCCGCAGGAACCCCCAAGTCCCTTTGGGAACCCGAGTGCCAGTTCCTACCCTCAGCCAAGTCTTCTGCCAAGGGCACAGCTGGGCGGGGTCTGGGCAGTCAGCCCGGCTTGGGACATCTGTTCTCGCCAGAGTCGCATTAAAGGCAGGGGTGGGGGCGAGGGACTCAAAACCAAGCCCTCAAGCTCAAGCCGATGCCCACTTTCTCACCCGCAGGTGGAGGCAGGCGGAGACACCAGACTCCCACAGCTCTTTTTCTTCTCCCTCGAGAACAGTGTGGAATTGGGGTGGGGGCACATAGGGCATTCTCCTTTCTCTTCATCTCTCCCACTTCCCAATCAGATGCCACATACGGCCACACTCCTGGAGGGCAGCAGAGTATTGCTGCCCTTCCGCTGCCAGAGCTGCCGGGGAGCCCCTGGAGGTGCCAAGGCGGGGAACACCGCGGAGGCTGCCGGCCGGCCCGATCCCGCTTGCACCGAAGTCGCTCGGCTGGGCTCCGAAGCCGAGGCCCGGGTGGCGCAGGGGGAGCGTTAAAAACAACTCAATCAAAATATCGAAAACATTTGGGTTATAGGGACGGGAGGACAGTGCTTTAAAAATATATCAAAAGAACCACAAAGCCCCTGAGCAAAACCGAACCAAAATCCTTAACTGCTGATCATTTTGTAGAAAAAGAAAAAAATCCCTCCGACATTTCTCCCACGGTGCTGACGGCGGGAGAAAAGCTCCCGCCTGGACAAGCCCAGCGCCCCAACGCCCCTTCACCACCCCAGCGCCCTGGCGCTGAGCCCAGGTCGCCCCCTGCCCACCCTTTGCTCGCGGGTTGGTGCCAGTCTGTGCCACTCAGCCGGTGCCCGGTGCCCGATGCCAGGCGCGGGGGGAAGGCGGGGAGGAGCCGAGGCTCCAGCTTAAATTCCATGGCATCTGTTCATTATTATACAGTGAGGATTTTTATATGGACAGCTAAATTAAAGACAGATTTTTGCCAGAATTGCAGATCCCATAAAAATGATGACACAGGATGGGGGCTTTTTCTTTTAAAAAAAGAAAGAAAGAAAGATTAAGAAACACAACCTAACAAACCACAAGCCCAATCCCCTTGTGCCTCTTTCCTCTTCTTGACAAGTTTCTTTGCCCCCCTTTATCTATCTTTTCTTCTTCCACTGGCTGGTGATGCCCAGGGAGAACCAAAGCCAGTGTTCTTCATGCCCAAGCTCCTCCCAGACACCCTGTGGACACCAGCTCACTCCCATAGCTGCTAGTGGGGGGCAGAGGCAGGATGGCTTGGTCAGGCATGGAGGGCCAGGGTGGGGACAGGAGCAGGCATGGTGTCTGGTTTGAAAGGTGGCAGCACCAGAAGGGGACAGTAGCCAAGGGGCTTGACCTTTCTATGTTCCTAATTCAAAGGGCAGGTTGTAGTTTTGGCTAGGTGCCAAAGTTCCAGCAGCTGGTGAGGACCAGGCAGGTAGTGTTGTCCACTCCAGGGACCCCAGACAGCACCCACTTCGCCTTGCCAATGAAGAGGGTAATGTATGAATCGAGCACTCAGAATAATTTGCAATTTATGAGAGTTCTGGAATTTCAAAAGGAGATTCTAGAGTGCTGGAACTTGCACCTTGCTGGTATTCTAGAACTCACAGACATGCTGAATTTCTAGAATTTGAAATGGTCCTGTAGGAGGGAGCAGACCTCCCAGACCTCAATGGTCGTCTCTGCCACCACTTAACTTTGAAGCTCCAGGATGATGCTGAGGGCCCCTCTGGCTACTGGAAAAGTCTAGATAGGCATGCAAGGAGGACAAAAGGGCAAGAGCCATTCACAGGGCTCTGAAGGTGTCCCCCCAAATTAGTGGGAGCTTTTCTTATTTTTTTTTAAAGAAAAATTGTTTTCAGGGGAGAAAAACAAGTATCTGTAGAGTTCTGTGTTCCCCCCAGACAATTGCTCTGTGTCTGTGTCTGTCTGTGACTCTGTCTGTGTAGCTGTCTGCTCGTCTCTCTCGGATTCAGAGCTGACAGAATTCATATCAGAAGAGTGAACGCAGGGACATCTGTGTGCGGAATGACTGTGCCTACTCGAACCTGCCAATCGCTCCTGGCACGAGCTGGGTAACAAATGCCTGTTACCTCGGAATGCTGGCGGGTGGGGGAGGGCGCCTGGCACCACCTCGACTGCCAAGCCCTGCCAAGGCCCCCTCTTGCCCGCTGTGGGTCCCGCCCCCTTCCCTGAGTTGGGGGCCCACGGAATTGGATTATTCATTAATTAGCAATGATTAGAAAATTTGGGTGTCTCTCTGCTGGGCCAACCCGGTCTCCTCCCCTTCTTTAATTTCGATTCTCACTGCCCGCTCCCCACGTTTTCCGGATTAACTCCGGGTATCTACCGAGGGCAGGCAGCCAGTTGTTGATGGGGAGGTGGCTCATGGAATGCAGGAAAAGGGGTCTCTTGAGGGAAGAATTCAGCCAAAGTTTCCAGGAGGAGTTTCTGTCGCTAAATGTGCGGGTCTGCGGTCCTCGGGACTGGCTGCAGAGTGGGGCGGATATCCAGAGAGATATCCGGAGACCTAGAGATGGGGCTTATGAGAGGCGAAGAAGGCAAGGGACGAGAGAACAAGAGGCCCGGGCAGCGCTGACTGGTTCTCCCCGCACAGGAGCCGCCACCGCCGCCCCACGGGCCTCTGGGGCCTCCTGGCCTCCGCGGTGCTCCGGGATCCATCAGCCGGCTCTGCTGTGGGGGGTGGGCGGAGGAGGAGGGCGCCACGCCACAGCGGGTGCCAGCTGGGGGGGGCTACCGCGAGGAGGGGCGGAGGGGCGGAGAGCACATCTAAAATTCCGAGACATCTGTTCACCCAGGGAGGAGACTCCGCGCAAGAAGGCTGGGCGCCTCCGCCCAACCGCTCTGCAGCCGTGAGCTCCGGGGCGGGACCTCGGCACCCCAGGCCAGAGGCGTGGGCCGCGCGGTTGAGGGGGGCAGGCAGAAGACCAGGGGTGTAGGGAGTGGGTAGTGCCAGAGCTGCTACTCTACGGAAGGGTCCTCAGAAAGGGAGCAGGGCTCAGGGGGAGGCCGTATAGGGCAGGCTCTTGAAAGGGAGGGTGTGGAAGAACATCTGTTGGAATAGATCCTCCCGTCCCCCCACTTCCCCACCCCATCCCCTGCCAGAGCACCCACAGACACCCCTCATATACACGTACACAGACTCCTGTCATCACACACTCAAATATAAATCCTTCCAATCCTGTGAACACACAAAAAAGTCTGCATAACTGGCCCCTTTCCCACTCAGTTATTCTTTCAAGCAACTTTATTGGATACCTAGTCTGTGCTGGGCCTGGGCTGGATATTGGGGAGACACCTCCCCTCATTAGGGGCTGTCAGCCCGATGAGCGTATGCAGATAAGCCGAGAGCACAAGTCCACAGCTGCCCTCACACTCACACAGACTCTGTTCTTACGGAGGGTGGGAGCTGGACGGAAGAGTTCTAGTAGCAACACCCCCCTCATCTGTAAGCAGCTTCCCCAGGAAAATCCAGGACAGCCCCAGTAGGGAGTCCTGGACTCACTGCCAGTCACTTGTCACCTTCATATCTACTCCGAATTGGCAGGAGCTCCTGCCCCAGGTTTTGCCTGAACAAGCTCCAGCCCCACTTCCCACCAAGCCTGGATGACCACCTCTCTCTCTTCCGCGCCGTGCCCTGGCCTGGCACCTGCCCCTCCACCAGGGCTGCCCTAGCTGGGCCGACAGAGGCCAGGCTTCTCAGCTGGGAAATGTCCATGTGGTTGCTACTTAAAAACTGATTTATGAGGCCGTGGCGGCTGCGGAGGCTTGGCCTGCGGTCCTGGTAGTAATCAAGGGCATATGCCCATCTCGCCTGGCACTGCCCAGCTTGTGAGCCCAGCTCTGGCCTCTGCTCTCCTGCTGGGAAGAGAGGCATAAAAGGCACCAAGTCTTTCTCTCCAGGCCATTGCTCTCCTCCTCCACTCTCTTCCTTTTCCTCCTCTTCTTCTTCCCTTTCCTCTTTCCCTCCTCCCTTCCTCCTCCTCCTTCCCTCCCTCCCTTTCTCTTCCTTCTCTCCCAAGTGGCACGGACCAGCCTGTGTGCCGGGCTGGCGCTCACAGCTGCAGCCCATCTGCTATGATTGAATGGTGACAGTGATGAGACAGGAGCTGGGGGGAATGGGGGGACATGGGTGCTGCCCTACCACCTCTCACCCCTCCTGTGCCAGCCCCCATGTGCTTCTTTGACCTCCAGAATGAGACCATCCATTTTGCTGGTGCAGAGTGGGGGAATCCCACCCCTCTAAGTAGTGAGGGAATTCTTTTCCTTCCAACTAGATTCCTGAGAAGAAAAGAACAAGGAAAGAGCACAGAATGGGTAGAAAAGGGGCAGGGGGGAGAGCAATTGGGGTTGGAAGAGAGGTCCAGAAGAAATGGCTCAAATCTACATAGACTTGGTTGGAGCCTGGGGCAGTAGCACTGAGCAGGGCAGATGGCTGCCTCTCCAGGCCGGGCAGGGAGGAACTGGTGGAAGTCCAGGGTCTAACTTTTTCAAGAATCCAGGAAAACACACTTGACAGTCCCTGGTGGGATAACTCAGTGTCCTGTACCCTACATTCTAATTCTTTATAGTAGAGTTCCCCCCCTGTACCCCAGAAAAATCTCTTGATTCCCTCTCTTCAGGAGTAATTTTGAAGATCTGAGGAAAACCAGTTCTCTATTAGTGCCCAAGGGGAAACGACAGGTTAGGCCTGAGGCTACAGCAAGAAGGCCCAGTTAAACAGGACAAATTTCCCCACCAATCCCAGCACGAGACCAAGATACGATAACAACAATAATAATCTAGAAGCTGACAAAACATGCATTTGGAGGTTGTAATATATCAGTAACTGGCTCAGGCATTATATGTAAGCTGATAACCATCCCAACAATGCTGTAAGGTCAGGTCTGTCACTGTACCTCGTCTACAGACACACACACTGAAGTCCGCGCGCCCAGTTTGTAGTCTGGCCTGGCTGCTTCTCTTTTGGTAAGTGGAAAAGAAAATAACAGGAGGTCCAAAGCTTTTTAGAAGACGATCCAGTAGATCCAGTACCCTTTCTTACCCACTTCTTTTGCCTCTCTTCTTCCTCTTCCTCTGCCTGCTCCCTACCCTCAATCTACTCAGTACCTACTCTCCGGAGAATGCCCACACATGTGGCTTTTGCCTCCTGCCACTGCTCATACAAGAAGAGGGGGAAACACCCTAAAGGAGGCACCCACCCTCCCCACTCCACCCAGGAGGAAACCACACATACACTTGACTGCATCTGACCTTACCTTCCTTCCCTGCCAGAGCAGCTGCTCCTTGAGCAGCCCCAGCCCAAGGGGTCTTTCTGCCCTAAGCTCTGGGTGAAGGGTGCCATTGGGAACAGCTGGAATTCCAGTCTAATCTGGGCCCCTGGGAAGCTTGAGGGGAGCAATTTGATTCACCTGGCATACTTCCCCCACCCTTCCCCTGGATGCTGGAATCTGTCTAGACCTCTCATGCTCTCCCCTCTCCTGCCATCTGCATCTCCATTCTCTTGCCTGCCACTTTTCCAGCCTCTTCTTCCCTTCTTCTTCTCATTTTTTCATCCATCCTCACTGCATTCATAATCCTTCCCTTTCCTCTTTTTTTCTCTCTCTTGCCTTCCCTCTTCCCTTCTCACTACTTAAGTGATAACCCCTATTAGTCCTTAAAAATATCCCCCACCAGGGGAGTGGGGATACATCATATTCCATAAGTTCCACAACTGAGGGGCTGCTGGTGGGGAAGCTATCTCTGTTAAACAGCCTCATTGGAGGGAAGTTTTTAATCTCAAGAGAGGCGAGAGGGACCCATAATCCAATCTTATGAATAAGCATTAAGCAGTCACTAAATCCCTGCAATCCCGAGAACAAATCCAGATTAACATTGTTGTCCACTTGCCCAACACAAATTGGGATAAGAAATCAGGTAGGGAGCTATTTCAGAGCCACTCAAGGACTTTCCTGGTGTCTGCCTCTTTTTCCCACTATTTTCAGATCCCCCAGGACAAGGTAGTACCTGAAAGGGGTGACTGGGAGCCACAGAAGCCACAAACCTAAGATTCCCTACCTGCCACAGCATCCCTAACAAACTGCATTCTTGACCCTGAAGAGCAAACAGGGATAAATCCTTGAGTCTTGTACTTGGGCAGGGATGGGAGCTGAGATCTCTCTATCCTCACCTCCTGTCACTTATCACTGGGTTTCTCTCTCCCCTCTCTTTTCTCTCCTTCTTTTCTTCTTTCTTGTCCATCACCCATTCCCAAGTCTCTCCCATCTCCTGCCTAGTCTTGTAGGGAGGATGGTTAAAGCGTTCTGGTTTCAGCACCACGGACAGAGACAGAGGGTGGGCTCACCTAACCAGCCTAAGGGTTAACTTTTCTGGATCTGTGCAAGTAGCAACTGCCCGTGAATTTCTCTGGGCAGGTGTGAGTGTGCATGTGCATACCCAAGCCTGTGGGAACGCCTGTGTCTGTGCCTCTCTGGGGCACACGCCTGTGGGCGTCTCTGGGTGCATCTGTGTGTTTGTATCTGTCTGTGCTGTGTCCCCGCCTGCTCCCCAAGTCCCTGGCTGGGAAAGGGGAAGGGATGGGGACGCTTCGTTCTGGATGTGGGGGAGGCAGCGGGTGGCTTGGTATCCCAGCCGGTCCTGGGGGCGTCATCCTTGCCCAGACGCACGCCAGGCACCATGTGGCATGTGTGCCAGCCGGCACAGGCTGAGGGCATTCTGCCCAGCTTAGAGGAAGGTGGGGGGAGACAGAGAGCTGGATATGGGCAGGAAGAGGTGGGGAGCTGAGCTCAGAACTCTACTCTGAGGCCAGACCCTTTCCATCCTGCGGGAACTACACCCACAGATACATGCTTGAGGAAGTGTATAAGTTACCTGCCTTTATGAGGGCACAGATAGCCAGGTAATCACCCCTCATACACACACATATCCTATGGGAAATGTACAGGATGCAGGCTGTTCTGGCTTGCATGCATGTGTACAAATCACATGGTTCTTCGCATACCAATTTCTGTAAAAGTTTGTACATGAACACAACACATACAGAAACACACAAACCATCCCCAGAGGATGAAAGACACAAGAATTGACCTTTTGTATCCCAGAGCAGGATCCTGCACTACACAGATGGGACCCTCCCCACTGTGATATCAGGCACCACTCTGAGGGGCTAGGAGCTGCTATGACAGCTTTGTCTTCCCTAAGAAATGGACACATTTCCCCAGCACAGTGCAGACCCTGGGGTTGTCATCCGGGGTGTCTGCTCTCTGCACCCAGCCAGTCTGCCTCTGGCTTCATTTGAGAAAGAATAAGTAGGCCAGTGTGGGAGGCCAGGGTGGGTGCAATGCTTGAGCTCAGGAGTTGGAAATCAGCCCGAGCAAGAGCAAGACTCTGTCTCTACTAAAAATAGACTGACTAGCTGGGCAGGGTGGCAGGAGCCTATAGTCCCAGCCACTTGGGAGGCTGAGGCAGGAGGATTGCTTGATACCATAAGTTTGAGGTTGCTGTGAGCTATGATTATGCCATGGCACTCTACTCAGGGTGACAGAGTGAGACTCTGTCTAAAAAAAAAAAAAAAAAAAAAAAAGAGAGAGAGAGAGAGAAAGAATGAGTGGAAAAGGGAAGAAAGGCATCGAAATGACTCCTCCAATGTAGCCAAAGTTTTCATTCCCCCAGAGAATCTGGAAGACTCATCCCAGTCCCAGTTCTTTCCTTTTCTTTCTTTTTTCCTTTTTCTTTCTTTCTTTCTTTCTTTTTTTTTTGAGACAATCTTACTCTGTCACTTTTGGTAGAGTGCCCTGGCATCATAGTTCACAGCAACCTCAAACTTTTGGACCTCAAGTAAGTCCTCTTATCTCAGCCTCCTAGGTAGCTGGGACTATAGGCACCTGCCACAACACCCAGCTATTTTAAGATACAGGGTCTTGGCTCAGCGCCTGTGGCTCAATGGGCTAAGGTGCCAGCCACGTACACCTGAGCTGGCAGGTTCGAATCCAGCCCAGGCCCGCCAAACAAAATGACGGCTGCAACCAAAAAATGGCCGGGTGTTGTGGCGGGTGCCTGTAGTCCCAGCTACTTGGAAGACAGAGGCAGGAGACTCGCTTAAGCCCAGAAATTGGAGGTTGCTATGAGCTGTGATGCCACAGCACTCTATCCA
>CAUYRH010119109.1:0-48576 GCA_963574655.1 Perodicticus potto
CCTTCCCCCATGCCCCACTGTGTCATTGTCATTAATTGTCCTCAAATCAAAGTTGAATACATAGGATTCATGCTTCTCCATTCCTGTGATGTTTCACTAAGAATAATGTGTTCCACCTCCATATTCTTTTGTTTTATAGAACACAGAAGTGTCCTTCAGTTCCCTTTACTAACAGCTAGAATTGATTAAAAGTTAGAGTAAAATTAACTGAAAAGTTTAGATGGAAAATGAAGTCTTAGAATTGTATTCAGTTCTAAAAGCTGATTACTATGAATGACACATTTGTCTCGGAGGTTCAGTTTTCAGCCTTAAAACTGCAGCCAGAGTGTCTTACCCAATGTTACTCTGAACTGAAGGATGCGGTATAATCAGTTTTCCCAATTTAAATGATCATTATCAGATAGATAATTACGAGGATAAGTATTAAAAGAAAGATCACTGGAGAAGTTATTAGGTGATTTCACTCTACAATCAATACTGTTTCTCTGGATATGTGTTTACTAATTAATAGAAAAAAGAATATAAATGCAGTAAATGGCCCTGCCGTGGAATTATCTGGTTTTGTTAGATATTACATTCAAGTCCAGTGGAATGTTTGATGATCTAATTCAGCAGATACTCATTGATCTGCTGAACTAGTCGTGTTCAAAAACAGCAAAAATGTGAGCAAACTATTGAGCTTTCATAAAAACACTACAGTTTATTATTTATGTTAAAGACTCATGTTGTTTGTAGTAGTTGTAGTGAAAATTACAACTTTTTAGAAGAAAATATTATTGTGTGTTTTGAGGCTAGGTCACACTCTGTTGCCTAGAGTTCAGTGGCATCGTCGTTTTTGGGACCAGCCCTAAACTACTCCATGAGTTCTTTCCCAGTGACTGGCAGATCGAGAGGATGAGAGAAAAATAGGGTCAAGACGCAAAAAGAAAGTTTTAGAAAGCTGTCCAGGGGACTTTCTACCTCCAAGCAGGAGGATGGGCAGAAAAGACCTAACTCCGGTCTTGCTCCGTTTTTGTTGCCCTCATCACTGTTTTAATCATCAATCTACGGTGGGAAGGCTAAACCCTTACATCTCAGGTCTCGTTGGGCTTGAACTTTCTAACCAAGCTATTTCTCTAACGAATGAACTTAGACTGATTTACCTCTTACTCTTAGGACTCTAAGTTATTTCTGACCTTAACACAAACAGAGCATGGGTCAAGGAACACAGTCCAGAAGCAGGATGTCAAAGCAGACTCCACTCAGACCACACATACAAATCTCACGAGTGGTGACTAAACCCCTGGGGGAGACTTATGGGCAGATGAGCTGGCACTGCTGCCAATATCGAGATGACAGAAGAAAGGAGACATTTTCCTCCTTATCTTCCTGAGAGACTTTTTCTCTCTTAACGAGGTTTAGGTGCTTGCTCTGTCTCCAGTGCGTTCTGCATTTGCTAACTCCCCAAATGCACTCAGTCTCCCTAAGAGGCCCTGCCTGTGACAAGACATGTCTCTCAGAGCCCAGGGACCTCCAAGCCGAGTCACGCTTGGGGAAGGGTGACGCTCTGGTAAGACAGCTTCTGTGTTTGAAAAAGTCAGGCTTCAGGCTGTCGTGCTTTGCAATAGATTTTAGGTTTTTCAGTATTGTTCCTGTGGTCTGAATGTGTACTGATTTTCTCTAATCTACTTCTGTCCTGTCTCTGTTCCCTTCTGCCCCTCATCTGAAATCATTTTCTTAATTGAATTCCTAAGCTATTTGTAATAAATAATTGGAAATTGGTTTTAAGCTTATCAAATCATTATTTCTAGCAATGCAAGCACATCAAGATAGGACTCTTCCCTTACGTACCCACAGGCCCAGCCACACATCATAGATCACTGCAACCTCAACTTCCTGGATTTACACAATCCTCCTGGCTAAGCTTCCTGAATACTTGGGACTGTAGGTACACACCAATATGCCAGGCTAATTTTCTATGTTTTGTAGAGATAGAGTCTCACTACATTGCTTAGTCTTTTCTTGAACTCGTGACCTCAAGTGATCATCCTGTCTGGGCGTCTCAAAGTGTGAGTATTACAGGCATGAGCCACTGCACCAGGCTGAGAAATATGAATATGAATAGTCTGTAGGGTTAAAACTCTACTTGGAAAATTAGAAATATTAGAAAATTAGAAATACTAATATGAATAGCCTGCAGTGTTAAAACTTTACTTGGGATCTATTATACTCTCTTGATGTAAAACTTATAAATAACATCTATCCACTCTACCACATACTGAATATATAATGTGAAATGTTAGCAGGAAAACTGTAAAAAGTATCTCGATTTTGAAAGAAAAAGAATGAGCGATGCATCTCGGACTATGATCTTTATGAAATATGTTTCTCCTCATGCCTACTTGCTAACTGGTAATTTATTTCCAATCACATGTCTTCCTTGAAATACCTCACTGTATCAGTCAGGGTGCTCCAGGAAAGAAAAAAAAGAAAAAGGAAAAAAAAAAAAACACCAGAACTGATAGAAACTATATAAGAGGAAACTTGTAGTGGGGTTTTGCTAACAATATTTTAAGAAAAAAGTGTTTCCCATGATGTACAGTCTCTAAGTGGGAACCTGGTTAAATATTATGATGCAATTCAGTCTGAGGCCGGAGGCCTGAAAACAGAGGGAGCATTACGTGAGAGTGAACTTCCTCACGGTCAAGGACCAGCCGCTCCGCCGACCAAGGGCTGAAGATTAACGTGCAGCTCAAGGAAAACCTGATTCACCTTTTCTCCCCCTTTTTGATTTATTCTGGTCCTCAATGGATTGGATGTTGCCTGCCCTCTTTAAGGAGGGCAGATGTTTTCTTTTTACTCAGAACTACTCGTCTCTTTTGGAAACATCCCCACAGATACCCCCCCCCCCATAGTGCTTATTAGAAAGGTCAGTTGAGGCACAATAAAATTTTATTTCTATTGTTTTTGGAATATAAAAGTATGAGTTTATGTTATATTAGAGAAAGAGAAGAGAGTGGGAGGAAGACAAGAGAAAGAGAGAGAGTACGAGAGAGTCCGGAGAAAGAAAAGGAAGGACGGGTGGAGAGAGAAGGGAGTGAGAGAATGTCTGCCCTGGCATCGTCCCAAAGAAAGGAAGGAAGAACGCCGGCCGTAGGGTTTTAGGACTTCATTTGCACAAACCATTCACGAATTAAGCATCTCCAAATCAGAAGGGAATTCATTTGTAAGAAATACCTCAAGTTAAATTTTACTTTTGTTTACAAAGCAAGCAAGGTTGAGGTCGCCTGTGAGACCTGACCGGCCTTCTCTGCTCAGGGATTCTTCAGGCTTGGCCATCATTTTACTTAGCTTTGGTGTGTTTTAGCAACTATCTGGACATCCCTTAGACCATTCAAGTTGATACCTGATACCACATTCACTAAAGAAAGGTATGATTATCAGATGACACTAATATTCAATGTTCTCATCTATATTTTCAAACTCCAAGACCTTCATTAAGTACACAACCAGTGTGGCCAAGTCATCTCAAAGCTCCGTGTTATTGGGGTGTCACTGCCACGTATCAGGAGTTACTATTTTCCCCGACTCCGATAGCTATTTCCTTGCTGCTCACTAAACTATCTCATTGGTGAGATATGGTTAGAACATAACTTACTGCTTAATGCAAATTTCTATATCACTCAGAAGGGTATTGCTTTCTTTTTCTAATGTCAGCAAAATACATCGTAATATCAATAATGAATACTTAAGAAATAAAAAATAACTATTTCATTACTTCTACCTTTAAGGGCATTTCTGTTAATTTCCAGTTGACTGTACTTCTTCATTTAGCTAATTTGTGTTTAAATAAAAAATACTTTCGCCCTTTACACATTTATTAGCAAGAGTTTCACGGCAATATTGTTCTACCACACAGTGGTTTTAGCAGTAGCATGCCATTTCATTGCATCTAATGTTACAACCCGGTATCAAGATGATTAGATCCAGGGATGTATCAAGTTGGTACTGCTCACGATTGTTTAAAAATTACTTTCTCTGTCAATATTTGTAATATGGATTTTATCTTAAAAACTAGAATTATGCTTTATTTTTAAAATATGCAATGCAAGATTCAGAAACAATCAGGAAACTTGCTGTATTATGATGGTGGGTTACAGTAACAAAATTGTTGTTTTGCTGAGATATAGCATGATGACTCCAGATTACATCTATCACAGGTGACTTCTCCTTAATCTGGTTTCCCTGCCTTAATGTGGTATTGATTTTATAGTATTATATAATAACATTGCTTCAGAAATATCTTTCTATATCATTGTGTACATCCTCAATTATTTTCTTATAATAAATTTACAGTCATAGAAAGTTATTATGTCAAGTTTTACAAAAAGAGGGTAAGCTATTATATAATATATATTTACTCATTTTACTACAATAATATAGTCTTTCATGTTATTGCTGTTTTGTGTTTCTTCAAAGTGATATTTGTTTTTAAACTATGATTATTTTTACTAATGTACTTACATTTCTGAAGTTATTTCATGTCATTTTGTAGTTTTTCTAATGAGTGATTTTTATTGTTTATTAATATCTCTCGTTATTTGGCAGTTTAACATTTGGATGATTTATTTGAATGCATGTAAAAGTTTATTATTTAAATGTTTATGACAAATCTATTAATCATTCTGATTATAGTTACTACCTTTAATAATTGACATAAAAGTTTTTCCCACTAAACAATATTTTGAATATTCACATTGTCTTCTATTTTTAAGTTCTGACTTACACTTTTTTAGCTGAGTTAATTATGTTAGAAGATATTGATAGGTGTCAAATAATTAGTTATCTAATGACCAATTGTTGATCACTTTAGATTATAATATTAATATACAGCTCCAAATTAATGTTGAAGGTTTCATATAACAGGAAAATTATGTTACTCTGAACTGAAAGAATTTGCTGTTATTTGTATAACACTTCATATATATTTCAATCAGATGGTACTAAAAGGTAAATGTCACTCTCCTATCAAAATAATTTTGGTTGTTATATTTACTTATTAGTATGAGTAGCATACTAGCTTGTCAAATTTCACAGAAACCAATAAAATTTTTGTAGGATGATTCTTAGTAGTAAATCAAGCACTTTGATTCATTCAGGAACCTATAGCTGAGGGTTCATCAGACACAAATGGTGACCAATAAATAACTTTAACAAACTATTCATTATGAAACTTTTAGCAGCAATGGAAATATTACTCTTTCAAAGGCCATTTACATTCAGATCATAGTAATGTGCTATTTAAAATTGTGTTTAATTTTACCTGGAAGTGACCTTCAAAAGAAATATTTTGAATTATTTTACCATAAGTCATTTCTGTTATAGAAGATATTATTAAAATGAAACTGTCTAAAAAATATTTCTAAGTCTTGCTTTATCACTCATGCATTTAACACAGTAGAATGAATTCTGTCTCATCAAATACCTGGGAAGCTATTTGGTTTTCTTTCCAATAAGATAGACTTTTTTATGTTTCACTGTGAAACCAAAAGAGCAGCTATAAAATCAACGAATAGCTTGAATTCATTACAATCTGTACAAGGAGTGGCTCCCTATGCCTGCTGGTCTCCATTTTAGACATGAGTTTAAAAAAATGAACATCTTTATTTTAACTGTCTGCTCAGAGACTGAATTTACTATGTACATGTCTTGTCTGTTAAATGATACATGTATATACCTGACATTTCAAAATTAAAATGAAACTTTCACAATAGAAAATGTCTGTATTCCTTTCTTGTTTTATTCTCCCATTGGAAAAAATATGTAATATGCCTTGATTACATCCCATTTATATCAACAGAGAGCTAAAAATATATCCAATAATTGAAACTTAAATCAAGATTAGTCCTATATTATTTTTGTCTTTTATACTCTGCTTTGAGCTACTTGGTAGGACTTTCTAGAGCTTATATATCCAATAATTGAAACTTAAATCAAGATCAGTCCTATAAATGATTTTTGTTTTTTATATTCTGCTTTGAGCTACCTGGTAGGACTTTCTAGAGCAGCGGTTCTCAACCTGTGGATCGTGACCCACAGAAACTGTATTAAAGGGCAGGAGCGTTAGGAAGGTTGAGAACCACTGTTTTAGAGAGTGAGAAAGAATAGTAGCAGGGACTTAGTAGAGGAACTTCTACAGAGTTATTCAAGATAGTTTTTAGGGCAAATACTAGTTCAAAAAAGGAGAAAGAGAAATAAAGGTCATTGTCACCATTATTACAAATAATTACTTTTATTGTCTCCTATGCATTACGTCTTGGTTTTCTCCCAAATCCTTTGAGTGGAAGGGAAGGGGGACATTGCTGTGTAATAATGTAGAGTGTACCTGTTCGAAAGCTGAATGTCTAGAAGTGAATAATCAATTACATATTATAGGATGGGGAATATTTTCTAAAATATAAAAGTTTATATAGTACAATTAGTCTTTTTGTTGTTGCTGTTTCTATGAAGTCCAGATAACCTGGTGATGATATTCAGCGATTCCTAGAACAATGAATCCCAAAGTGGTAGCCAAAACAGGCTATAGCGTCCCCAGTTTCTTTCAAAGGATTTGGGTAATTGAGACAAAAGCAGTCTTTATTTGGGGCTTAAGATGCAAGGTAAGGGAAAGGAGGCTAGGATATTTAGTGTAAAACCTGTCACTGATTACTGCCCCAACACATTTTGGGGATTCCAGAAGAACTCTGATGGAGAACTTGGGAGGCAATATGTGTTAGAGAGTCTCGGTTTTTCTAACATGTGGGCTGTGTCACGATGGGGTGGCTTGAGAGCATCATTCCATAACATATTTAATAATGAAATTTATACATTGTTTCCGTATTTAAAGTGTGGATATTTGAATTCTGTTGAATCATCTGGAAACTGTGAAGATAAAGTAAAGCAATGTTCAAAGAGATTATATGAATGACATTAGGTTACAATAACATAGATTAATAGAACTGGGCTGAGACCTCAAGATTTCTGACTTCTTTTAAAATAGTTTTCCTTAGCCACTAGTTTGCCATTGTACATAATGGAATCTAGAAGGCATACTTACATTTTACTAGTTTGATAGGTTGTGCTTTCATAATTGCAGTAAAAACCTTTGTATAGTTCTCATTCACTTTAAGTTAAGCCATATAGTTTGAGGGTTGTAGGTTAGTCATGGAAGTTCAGTATTATGAGGATTATAATGCCCTTCATAGAATATCTGACTTTTTTTTTTTTTTTTTTGAGACAGAGTCTCAAGCTGTGGCCCTGGGTAGAGTGCGGTGGAATCACAGCTCACAGCAACCTCCAACTCTTGGGTTTAAGCGATTCTCTTTCCTTAGCCTCCTAAGTAGCTGGGATTATAGGCAGCCACCACAATGCCTGGCTATTTTTTTGTTGCAATTGTCATTGTTGTTTAGTGGACCCAGGCACGGTTTGAACTGGCCAGCCTCGTGTATGTGGCTAGTGCTCTACTGACTTAGCTACAGATGCCGCCAGAATATCTGATCTTTGTCTTCTAATAAGGTCTTACTCAACTGACTTAAAAGTGTAAGATTATATTCAGCAGTCCCCCCAAATTTCTGTTTTTATAATGTATTCTGTTGGAAATATCATGTTGAATTTTAATTTTGGAAAAGCACATTGGGATGATAGAAGGAAAATACAATACCTGAATTTGGAGTGTTGGATTATAGGCTGAATTTCATCTTTTAAAATAGTTTTAATTGGAAAATAATAACTATATATATATTTAAGGCCAAATGTGATATTATGATACATGTATACACTGTAGAATATTTAAACCAGACTATTTAACTAATCAATATTTTCAAATATTTATCATTACTTTGTGGCAAGAACATTTCCAATCTGTTCTTCTAAGGCCAGGCATGGTGACTTAGGCTTGTAATCCTAGCACTCTGGGAGGCCACAGCCGGAGGATTGCTTGAGGTCAGGAAGTTGAGAACAGCCTGGAAAAGAGCAAAACCTCATCTGTACAAAAAAATTAAAAATATATATATTAAGTGGGTGTGGTGGTGCACACCTGTTTAAATACCAGCTACTTGGGAGTCTGAGGCAGGAGGATCGCTTGAGGACTGGAGTTTGCCATTGCAATAAGCTATGAGGATGGATTGCCCTCCAGCCAGGGCAAGCGAGCAAGACTGTCTCAAAAAACAAACACAAAACAAAAGCGCTATTCTTTTAGTCGTTTTGAAATATACTGTATAATATTAACTAGAATTAACATGTGATAGAATAGATCTCTAAGACTTATTTCCCCTGTCTAAGTGAGTGTTGCACTCTTTGACTAACACCTCCCCTCTCCTTTTTTCCCATTGACCCTGTTTCCTTCTCCCCTCCTCCTCCTGCCTCTGCTACCTCCCATTTTTCCATTTCTATAACACTGACATTTTCCAGATCCCACACATGAGTCAGATCGTGAGGTATTTGTCTTTGTGCGCCTGGCTTTCCTCATTTGTACAATATCCTCTAGATGGAGGTATGTTGTCACAAATCATAGAATGTCCTTCTTTTTAAGGCTGAATAATATTCTGTTGTGTATAAGCCATTTTAAAAAACGTATTCATCCCTTGATATGCAGTTAGTTTATTTATATATAGTGGCTCTTGTAAATAAGGCTGAGAGGAACATGCAGGCATCTTGTCAACAGACTGATCTTAATTATTTTGTATATATATCCAAAAGTGTGACTGAATATACTTGGTAATTCTACTTTTCGGTTTTTGAGGAACTTCCCCAATCTTTTCCAGAGCAGCTGTACTAATTCACATCCCTGTGGGCAGTGTACAAGCCTTCTCTTTTCTCTAAATCCTCATCAACATTTGACATCTTTCCTTTTTTGGTGGGAGTCATCCTCACAGGAGTGAGATGATATCTCATTGTGGTTTTAATTTGCATTTCTTCAAACATTAGTGACATTGAACACCTGTACGTCCCTATTGGCCATTTTCATGTTGGAGAAATATCTATCCAGGACCTTTGCCCATTTTTGATAGTGTTAATTATGTTTATTGAGTTGTGTTCCTTGTATATTATGGAGATTAGCCCCTTATCAGATGTGTCATTTGCAAATATTTTCTCCTAATCTGTGGGTGGGCTCTTCACTCTTAACTGTTTTCATCTCTATATAGAAACTCCGTGGTTTGATGCAATCCATTTGTCTTTTTTTGCTCTTATTACACATGTTTTTCTTGTCATGTCTAAGATATCATTGTTCTGACCAATGTAATGGGTCAGTTTTATATTTTATTAGTGGTTTAATCGCAATCTCATTTCCAAATCGAATCAGGCAATGCCTAATTTAAATGACTCCAATATTCTTTTAAACACACATTCTTTAAATCTACAAATACGTATTTTATTATTCAAGAATATCTTGTGTTTTTGTAACTTGCATGAAGTGCTTAAGTATAATTTCCTTCTTTTTACCTAAAATTCCATATACATTCTAGACAACCCTCCAAGTGCTTCATTTAGCTGTCACAGTGACAGAATTCTGGAAAAGCATTCAGTATGTGGGTTTTTGTTGCCCCATAAACACTCAGATCATTAGACACTTTGATGACATGCAAGTTTGATTCTGGGGAATAATTGAGTTTGCAGTGAGTACTGTCAAAATAAATATCTAATAATACCAGTCCATAGGTTGACTGTTGGATTCTTACCAGTACCTTGAAGCTCTTAAGTAAATACAACAGAAAAACTGTAGCCCTTTACTTAAATAGCTTTAGGATTTGAAATAGCTTGCTTTATTTAATGAGAGCTTCAACAACACGGAATGACTTGTACTTTTCCTTTACCATCTACCAAAACATTATTTCTCCCAGCTTTAAACAATCTCTGTAACTGAGAGGGGAATTTAAACTGAGATAAAACCAGTGAGTCAAAGCCACACTAAGCCACTAGAATAGCTTTTTTCTCCTGTCTGTTGAACATGTGAATAATCACTTGAGACCTAAGGGATAAAACCCGTATCACAGTGAATAATGAATGATTTAGTTTCAATTAAGAAGTTTCCTTTTAAAAGGAACAAGTGTAATGGCGCTCCTGCATAAATTAGTTAGTTTGAAAACATGGTTTCATTAAACAAATGTGAGCTGCTTTTCCTTCCTTTCCAGGGAGTCTCTGATATTGACTGGCCTTCCAGCTTTTAGGGCCAGCAACTTCCTCTTCATACAATCAGCCATGGAATGCCCAACTGATAAATGCCACACAGGAGTGTTGGTAGTGTTATTCTTGGTATTTTAATTACCTGAAAGATAGCTCTAGAACTTTACAGTATGGAATACACAATGTTTGAAAGGCACATTCTATTTTGTGTGTTATTTAAGGATGGTTTGAATTTTTTGTCCTCATTGTAACAGTTTAGATGCTGCTTCCAGAGCCATCCTTACTTTCCTCTGTATCCCAGTTAACGATATGTGATCCGGTGCTTATTTTCTGAATCTTACTCTTACAGAGCAGTGATTTTTTTTGGAACAATTCTACACATGAAATTTCTGGGTACAATAGTGAAATTACTTACAGTATAAACTGTTTTATAATTTTATGAAATTTTATTTTCTACATATGTTTGAGTGTGTGTCCATTGTTAAATAAAGGTATCACATGATTACGAAGTTTTATTTCCTTAGATTTTCTTTCTTTTTTTTTTTTGAGACAGAGTCTCAAGCTGTCACCCTGGGTAGAGTGCCATGGCATCACAGCTCACAGCAACCTCCAATCCTGGGCTCAAGCGAGGCTCCTGCCTCTGCCTCCCAAGTAGCTGGGACTACAGGCGCCTGCCACAACGCCCAGCCATTTTTTTTTTTTTTTTGGTTGCAGCCATCATTGTTGTTTGGCGGGCCCGGGCTGGATTTGAACCCGCCAGCTCAGGTGTACGTGGCTGGCACCTTAGCCCGTTGAGCCACAGGCGCTGAGCCTCCTTAGATTTTCAATATGTATTTTTCAGGCATTTACCAGGTTATGGACATAGTATAGATGGTTTAAATATTTGAAGATAACATACAATATCTTTGTACATAAAAAGGATGATTTTCACTTTAAAATATGATTCCCATAGTTAGGTTTAAAGGGAAATATAAGGGTCTGAATACTGAGTACAATTTTTGATAACAACTAATAGCACTTTACAGTTTACAAAGAACTTTTCAATATTTGACCTCACATGATTATTATGAGATCTGTGAGATGTTAGGGAAGGTAGGTTTATAGTTATTTATGGATATAAGGAACAAGTTTTAACAGTAGGGTGTGCACATATTCACTTGGAATGCTGGAGCTGCCATTAAATCCCATATCTCTCTATGGGGTGGTTTGGTGTGTTTTTTTTATGTAATGCAATCAATGGAGATTGATTGAAGTCATCCAAAAAAGTGCAAGGTCTTTCCTGTCTATTTTTGCACGTGGGAGATCACAACTGTTCCCAGTTGTGTAAGATTATATTTTTAACCTCTGGAATTGGCCAGCATGAAACAGAAAGGGACACAAGTCTGAAAAAGAAAAGGAAGGTCACCCAAATGTGGGAAAATGGAAAATATGAAATATAAAATTCTTCACCACACAAAGAGAAGCACTATGTTAGTGTCTCAACTGTGCTATTAAGTATCTGGGAAGGCACAACAAAATTGTTACAAATATCAAATATTTGTATCAAATATTTGTAAAAACAAATATCAAAGGTACAAGCCACAAGTGATGTGACTCAACAGTTTCTCAGTACAACCGACTTAAACCAGCCCCAGCTACTTCAGCTGTCCTGTGATACTCATTAGCTCATTATAAATCTCAAATTTCTGCCTAGGGGAAAATTATAGTGTCATTAACAAAACGTGAGGTGTATGCAGGCTCACAATGATCTCGCTGTTCATGCTTGATTGGTTTTAATGTAAACATGTGATAACACAATCTAAGAGCTCAGCTTCACTCACTGAGATGGGATTTCAGGCAATACCACAGGCAGGCGGTGCAGAGCTTGCTCTTCAGAGACCTCCCTGGCAGCCTAGGAGCCAGCTCCTGGTGTAAGTAACCTCTAATAAGCTTGTTTGGCCACTCTGGACTCCCCTGGGTCATTCTTTGGTTCCTTAGTTCCATCTCGGTTTGGAGAACAGGTTTTCTACACCATTCCCCTGAAAAAACAAATAATGTAAATTATCTATTTATCATTTCTCTCCAATTATTTATGAATATCCACAGTGTGAAATGCATTCATGTGAAAAGTAATCTGATTCCGACTAGTCAATGAAGGACAGGAAATGTATTGGAGGAAGCAGGACTCCTCCTTGACTCCCCAGACATAGCTCCCTTTTGCTGATCTTGGCTCTCCTATTTGCTCTTTGCCTCTTTTCTTCCTCCTTTTTTTTGAGACAGAGTCTCACTATACCATCCTTGGTAGGGTGCTGTGGCGTCACAGCTCACAACAACCTCAAACTCTTGGGCTTCTCTGATTCTCTTCCCTCAGCCTCCCGAGTAGCTGGGACTACAGCGCCCGCCACAACGCCCGGCTAATACTCTTCCTCTCTTCCTTCCCCCCTTCCTCCCTTTCGCCTCCCACCCTCTCTCCACAAACATTTTGGCTTAGCTGTATTGTTTCACAGGTTGTTTTCATTTGTTGTTTCTCTTCTGTGAAGTTTGTAATTGTTTTTCTTCTCTTATCGGTCCATACCTATTCTTTCTGTAATCCATTATTTCCTCTATGCTTAGACTCCATCGTTAGCGACAAACCCAATGATTCCTCAAAAATTAATACCCAGGTGTTTTTATTGAATAAATAGGCACTTTTATTGAAATGTCTTATGCATGACTGAAATTATACAGTCTAAGTTGATGTTAAACATTATTTCTCTGTATACACATGTGTGTGCGTGTGTGTGTTGGTACACATATGTCTGTATAGGTTTATTTTCTAACTTAATTCTCTGGTTCATCATCCGCCTTTCATTCCATGACCTCAAAGTCATTTTCTTCCGCTTCTCTCAGCCTTGTATCCAGTTGGTCAACGGGTCTTTTCAGCACTATCTGAAAATTTTTCTTAAATTGAATCCCTTAATTTTATACATGCTATCATAATTCACCCTTAACATCAATTCTCTACCTCTGTTTAGGAGCTTCCTAACTCTTCTAATTTTTTTTTTACTCATTTGTATTCTTTATATCTTTGTCATAATTTATCATTTATCTGTCATCTCTATTGCTAGTCATTGCCATTTCGATTCATCTGGTGATCATCATTTACTTCTAATTGTTCATAGCATATTGTTTAAAACATCCTAGCCTTGTACGAGTTTCCATAATGTAACTCAAGCTTACTTTTCCCAGCTCATGTCTCATTATTCCTGTCACCTGTCTTCTGTAAGCAGTGAAGGTCTACCAAATCACACCTCCTAATAGGACATTAGTTATATTGTTTTAATAGAATCCTCTTCTAATTCTGTTGTTAAACTTCTTGTAAGATTCTATTCAGAGTCTATCCCTTACTGAAAACCTTTCCTAACTTCTCAATATGTAAATGAGTTCCCACATCACTTCATCCATGACTTTCTCATAGTACTTTGACATTTTATTGAAATTCTCTTTGCCCACCTGGCCCCACTTGTACAGTGAACGCTCTCAGAAAGGAGGAGGTTCATGTGCAAGAACCTCTGATCCTCTGTGAGGTTCTTGCACATGGTACAATGTGAGGCATGATAAAGTCTCCTCAACAGTTCTCTGAGCATAGATTAGCAAAGCAAGTGGGGGTCATGAAAAAGACAAAAGAAGCTAACCTTTCTCTTGTATGATACATAGACCCCAGGAGAGGTGAAAAACTACCTAAATATGGCTAAAAATATCTTCACTGTAACTCCCAGGTGGAGTCTATAGGATGAGGACCAAGGAGGAAGAAAGGCAGATTATCTTTGTGGAATCGTAAAAACCTAGAATTCAAAAGACCTGGGCTTTGCTCTCACAGTATCACGTAATAGCAAAGTGGCTTGGGCCTTGTCTTCATGCATTTGTTTTACCTACAAATGAAATAATTAGCTTGTCAGTTTTTCCACAATGGCATGAGTGTGCTTGGAAGGGTGAAATGTAAGTTTTCCACCACATTTAGAAAAAAAGTGAAGTTTAAGTGAAACAAATTTGTCTCATCTTTGCATGGAAATTTGTTTCCAATTAGTCCTTTATTATAAAAGTGAGTTTTCAAGTTCTTAAATTTAATGATGTCTCTTCTCCTGATGTGAATTGATGAATGAACAAACTTCCCTGGGTTATAGTACCATAAAATACATTAATTAGTGTTGTACATCAAATCTCTAGAATGAATTTTCATCTTGCATAAGTAAAATTTTATGCGTATGTCCTTGTTCACCCCAGCCCCTGGCAATCACCATTCTTTCCTTTGCTTCTATGAGTTTCACTGTTTTAGATACATCACATATGACACATCACACAATATTTGTCTTTTGGTGAAGACATTATTTCATTCTCACTCATTCATGTTGTTTAAAAAGGGTTTCCTTTTGTTTTTATTGTTTGGGATTCATTGAGGATACAAAGGATTAGATTACGTGATTGCATTTGTTAGATAAAGTCCCTCCTATAATTGTGTCCCACCTGCAAGCATTTGCCCTACACTGCGACCTCCTCCTCCTCTCCTGCCTACTGATTCCCCTAACTCACCCCTCGTGTTAGTTCACCGGCCTTCATATTAGAAATGAGCACATTGGATACTTGCTTCTCCATTCTTGTGTTGCTTTACTAAGAAGAATGTGTTCCACCTCCATTCAGGTTAATTCAAAAGATGGAAAGTCTCCATCTTTTTTAATGGCTGAATCATATTCCATAATACATATAATACAACTTGTTAATCCATGCCTGGGTTCCTGGACATTTTGGCTGTTTCCATTATTTTGGCAAATGTAAACTGAGCTGTAATAAACAGTTTATGCCAAAGTCCTTATGATAAAATGATTTTTTTTTTCTTCTGGGTAGATGCCTAGTAATGGGAATGCAGGATCAAATGGGAGGTCTAATTTGAGTTCTTGAGAATTCTCTATACTTCTTTCCAAAAAGGTTGTATTCGTTTGTATTTCCTTTTTGAAAACTTGATAATATTCTTATACATGTATGTACATATACATACTACATTTTCTTTATCCATTTATCCATCAGTGTACATTTGGGTTTAATCCATGCTTTGGCTGTGCTCAATAGCACTACTACGAATGTGGTAGTTCTAACACCTCTTTGAGATCTTTATTTCAAACCTTTGGATCAGTAGTCAGAAGTAGAATTGATTGAAAATACGGTAGTTCTAGTTTCAATTTTATTGAGAATCTTCATACTGTTTTTTAAAGCGGCAGTACCATGTGAAATTTCACCAGTAGTGGGCAAGGGTTCAAATTTCCCTACATACTTGGCAATACTGTTTTTTTTTTTTTACTTTATTTCTTGTTTCTTTTATTATTTTCAGTGTTCTTATTTGTTCAAAACTTAGTTCTTTATACTCTTTATTTTTTAAAAATTTATTTCTTATAACCTAAGCAATCGACTTATTTTAAATTTCAGATTAATATGAAGAAACAAAAGATTAGGTTCTATGGATTGCATTTGTTAGGTGAAGTTCAAGTCATAGCCCAGCCCTTCACCCAGGAGGCCTGCCACGTACCCTTACATTGTGCCCATTAGGTGACAACTTACCATTCCCCTTCTAGCCCTTCCCATATCTCCCCCTTATGAGTTTAATTGTCTTTTTCTCTCCTGGAGACATGTAATTGTTCATCTACTATTTTTGTATTAGTATCGAGTACATTGGATATGTGCTTTTCCATCCTTCTGATATTTTACTAAGGTGAATGTTCTTCAACTCCATCCAGGTAAATACAAAAGAAGTAAAGTCTCCATCTTTTTAATGGCTAAATAGTATTCCATGATTAACAAACCAGTTTATTAATCCATTCACGGGTAATGGGCAATTGGTTTGGTTTCACATCTTGGTCATTGTGAATTGAGCTGCAATAAATATTCTAGTGTAAACTTTCTTATGGTAAGATGTTTTTTTTGTTTGTTTGTTTTTTAATCTCTGGGTAGACACCTAGTATTGGGATTGCAGGATCAAATGTAAGGTCTACTTTTAGCTCTTTGAGGATTCTCACCTTTTCCCATAGGGGCTGTATTAGTTTGCATGTCCAGGAGCAAAGCAAAAGTGTTCCCTTCTCTCCACGTCTACACCAGCACCTGCAGTTTGGGACTTTGTGATGTGGGCTATTCTCACTAGAGTTTGGTGGCATCTCAGGGTGGTTTCTGGTCTTTTTAAGTTGGGTTAATAATTAGTTCTTTGTTTAGTACATGGAAAAGTCCCTTATATACTTGGAAACTAACTGTTACCAGATGTATAGTTTACAAATAATTTCTCCTAATTCACATATTGTCTTTTTAAGCTGTTGATTGTTTGCTTTAGGCTGAGGTAGCTTTCTAGTGTGAAGTAATCTTGCTTGATTATTTTTGCTTTTGTTGCCTCTGGTTTTGATATACAAACTAAATCTTCAAAAATCTATATTATCATGATGAATGGGTTTATTTTATCCCATTCCAACTGGTTTAAAATACTTTGTATGACATAATAGTGTCAAACATAACATGAAATAATGTCCTTATATTACTCTTTCTCTTAAAAATCAAAATTTAAAAATTATAATTGTTTTAAATATTGCAAAATTATGTGTGTTGAAATGCATTAATTGATGAATAACAAGTCACTAGTAATCTCAAATATAATTGTGGCTTCATTTTGTAGCACTTTGAAATTTCTAAAATTCTTTCTTATCTTTTATTTATTTTTATAGTAACCTTGTGGGATAGGTGGAGTTCATATTAATTTTCCTATGTGCACATGCTCAAAACAGGACATCAAATTAGTGACTTTTCCTATCTAAGACTCAAGGGGGAAGAGCTGAAATGTAGCCAATTATCTGGAATCCTTTATAACTTTTTAAAAACACCTAGGGTGCATCTTAGAAGGTACAGGTGAAACTTATTAAATGCAGAATACAAATGTCTTCATATAGTGATTAAGAAAATGCCATGAAGAGTATGTTAAACAGTTCGATGAAAATATTTCAGATTGTATATGAAGTCAGCACATTGTGCCCCATGATTGCACTAATGTACACAAATATGATTTAATAAAAATTAAAAAAACAAAAACAAAAACGTAGTGAGCCCTAGGAATTGAGCTTCATACCCACCCCACCTTGGACATTTCTAATGGTATTGGTTCATCCTTAACAAAAAAATTGGTTAATCCCCAATTAGGGAAGGCAGATATTTTGGTCAATTTAAGATCTCAAAAAAATTTACCTGAAACCAAGAATGTGTTCCATTAATTTTCTTTCATGATTTTTAAATTAATTATTTTTGCTGTGTCTATTTGGTACTATAACTAAAAACCCAAGAAAGACTATTATAATCACACGTTCTAATCACAACTGCTCAACATAATTTTAGAGTAAGGTTTGAAGATGAGTTAAATGTAACAGTTCTCAAAAATATTAAACTCTTGTACTTATATTTATATCTTCCCCTCAGTGTGTCTGTGGATGATGCAACTTGGATTAAGAGTAATTCATTTTTTAAACCTCATCATTCAGCAGTGCGAGCATTATTAGACTTTTTATAATAGGCACTGTAATATAAATCTTGATAGAAGTTATACATTTCACAAAAGAATTATATTTCTAAAACCACTTTGAGGGTTTTTGAAGTGATATTTCAAATGTTTTATTTAGTAACAAAACAAAGATAAGTTTTAACAGACCACATATTCACAGGAAATGCCTATGCAGATACCTGTATTTCCAGGTTCTTTTATAATCTCAACTCTACAATTAATTCTCTACTTCTGAAAGAATTGTAATGGCTTGTCACTAAAATGCAACGAAGATCAATATCAATTCAATAATCTCTTCTTTTTAAAAATTTTAACTTGATTACATAAAAGTTGCATTGTAAAAACAATACTGATAGCTTGGTGGTAGGGCCAGTGATTCAGCATGGATTAGTCTTGGTTGTGGCATGTAATTAAGAGCTTAAAAAGTTTTCCAGTTTATTTCAATGTGTATCTGGATTTGAGAACAGCTGCTTTAGTCTTTTGTAATAAGGCCAAGAGTAAGTACAAGGCCTTAATGTGCAAAGCCTTAAATTTGGGGTGCATTTTGATCATATAACTCTGATTAATACCAGCAAAGTTTAAAAGGAAATAAACTCTCATTTACCAGATGCATTAACACTGTAAAGTTTAATGAAAATCATTTTAAGATAATTAGAAAACACACAAAAATAAACTTTTCAGAATACTGCATCTGTAATGACACTTTCCATTTTTCCCACGCTACAGTTTTGGTCCAAGGCTAAAATGAAGTTCCAAAGAATCTAAAAGTTATCCCAGCATACAAAATTATATTTGTATCAATAATCTGTGGATGATACATATGGTTATTATTTTTTTTTTTTTGCTTAGGCTGTTTTATTAAGGTAGCCAGTTCCCAACAGATCTAAAATCAGTTTTGCAATCTGAAGAAGACTCTTAAAGCCAATACTATTAGGGGCATATATACTTGTTTATAATCTTCATATTATCACAATTCAGTACTATAAAAGACCTTTCTCGTCACATCATCAGTCCAGCAAGGTAGATTGTATCACAAGGGAAATATGAATTATCCTTTCAAATTACCAAACGAAATAATAGGGGGAATTGATTTATATATCAACTTTGAGTATAAAATGCATCAACAATTATGATCCATAGTAAAGATTCAGTTTTGATTACCAAATAATTTATTCAGACGCATTTACCATTCACTAGGAAAGTACTCACAATTGTAATTTTTGCAGCACTGAAAATGCCAAGTGCATTGGTTAATTGCAACTTCCTGCAGCCACACCTGAATAGTATTAAATCTCCAAATTACTATTTATATTAATTAGCAGTTTTTCTGTCACAATTAGCCAACTCTCCCCTCTAACATAATCTGAGATACAGCAACTTTTCTCTTAGTTAACATGTTTTAATTAAATGTGTATTTGTTCTTGTCTCTTTTTAGGGTTAAACTTCAGCAAAATATTTGAATTGGTTCTTATTTATCTGCCATAAAAAACTCTTAAACAGAATATATATGATTATCACTCTAGCTAAATGAAAAGAAAACATTGTTAACTAATCTGTAAAGTGATGTAGTCATTTCAACAAATAGAAGATGTATGTACACACATTTCTTCTTAAAAAAAAAGAGCATTTAATTTTCTCTCTACACTAGAAGCATAATTTCATATAAATTTTGTTACTATTATTTGTATTATATTGTGGAATTTAAGACAGTAGTTGCAATGCTATGGGCGTGACAAGAATAGAGAAGTGGTTTCATATTTCAGACTTGGGATAAGATTTTCAGGTTAGGCATGAGTACTTTAAAAATATTTATGTAATTCTTATGTCCGGCATCTAATGTGTATATATATGTTTCTGTCAATGAATGTTAAATATATACATAGAAATTGCCACAAACTGGGCTGTATGATGATAATCTCCACACAACAATGAAATTATTTAGATCATTAAATTGCCTTTATTTCTATTATATAAGATAGACTAGGTATTATATAAGGATCCCTAGAAATCTATGTGCTTAATCTTAAACAACAGTTTTTAATACTTTGGTGAAAAGTCTTTGTGGAATGCTATGATTTTAAGAAATCATTTGAAATTTCTTTTCCCAATAGTTGATAAGTGATCAGACAATATTTCTATTTTTAAATAATCTAAAATAATAAATTTTCATAACGTATGTTACATATTCAGTGGCCTTTATTTCAAGATTTATGCATAAATTCCTTTCAAATCTTTGAAGTGGGACTAGAGAAGAAGAAAGTCTCCATGCACCATGCATTCTCTCATCACATTAGGAAACAAGTATATTAATGTTTCCCTCCTTTTCTCTATAAGGTAATTTTTCATTTTGGTTATAAAAATAGAACTTATTAGGCCGGGTGCAGTGGCTCTCTCCTGTAATCCCAGCACTTGGGAGGCTGCGGTGGGTGGATTGCCTGAGCTCATAGGTTTGAGACCACCTGAGCCAGAGTGAGACCTCGTCCCTAAAAAATAGCTGAGCGTTGTGGAGAGCGTCTGTAGTCCCAGCTACTTGGGAGGCTGAGGAAAGAGGATTAGTAGAACCCAGGAGTCTGAGGTTGCTGTGAGCTAAGATGCCACGGCACTCTACCAAAGGTGACCAAGTGAGACTCTGTATCAAAAAAAAAAAAATAGAACTTATTGATTTTTTTATCTTGATATTTAAATTACACATGTTTAATGCATATAGCATACATTCACAATAGGAAAAAATGTTAAAAACACACATAATTTGAGACAACAGAAATTTTATTTTACTTTAGTATAAATTATTACATAAATTTTAGTTTTCCTAAATAATCTTTCTTATTGAAAAAAATTTCCAAAAGCATCCTATTCTCTTTTCTTTAAGAACATACCTTTGTTTCATTTTTGTATATTTTGGACATATATTTGGATCGCTGAATGTTACTTTAAGAGTATAGACTTTTTATTAGCATTTCATAATTATCAATTATAAAGTTGGACATTTAGATTGACTTTAGTTTTTATCCTCTCTGATCCTATCTCGGAAGACATACAACACTTTTTTTTATTGCATTTGTTCACCCACTCCACTGGAGAAAATGTGCAGATACCGATTTCTTACTTGGGAAATCTCAGCACTCACTTGGAAAGCAATGTGAGGAAAGGAAACTCAAGGAAAAGGGGAAGACCACCATCTCTGACTGAGGAAAAGCTAAATGGGAAGATGTCTTTTATAATTAAAAAAAAAAAATTGCAAGGTTTGCAGCAGCAGAAGAGAGAGCCCTATTCAGGCTTTCTTCTGTCTATATATATTTCAAGTTTGTTGTTTTATATATTTTTTTGCAAACCATCTTCCGTAGTGTATTTTGGTGGGCCACCGATAGTACTTGGTGACCCCTTGTGAATATGGATTTTCTGTGGTAAAATGTTCAGGACCAAGCAACTTAGAAACCTGTGAATTTGTGAATTTGTGGGTTTTGCCCCCTTCAGATAAGTAAAATAGTCTTAGCTGACAGCAATTTTGTTCTGGAGTTCTTACTTCATTGCTGTCTTTGCCACAAATATCTACGAGATAGTCAAAAATAGAGCCCCAGTTTTGCTTTTGCTAATAAGGTGCCAGAGGCCTAGGACAAGGCAGGACCAAGTAACATAACACTTCCTACATAAAAAGTATTAAGTTCTTCAAAATAAGGGAGCCATGATTCTCTCTGTCCATTAGAAAAGGTCAGCCCAGATTAAGCTATCCTTCCCACTCAAATAATAGCTTATACCGTGGGCATATGCTATAGATTCAGCACCTATACAAGTGTCAAAATCAAAGCTGTTCTTTTGCTCTGTTTTCTTTCTTTTTTTCTTACCTTTTTCTTTTCTTTGATATGACTGACATTATTTCATTTCAATTCAACAAACATGTACTGAGCACCTACTGTTAAGGTACTTTGTCAGATCCAGGCCTCAAGGAACTTGAAAGCTAACAAACAACCTCTTAACAAGAAATTCTTGAGGAAAACACTTAAAATAGTTGAAAAATCTTCAATGATCAATAAGCTTCTTTTCAAAGTAAATGGATCTAAATTATCTTTCTATAAAACTACCATTGTGAAATGTCTTCTTTCAAGTCATTAACACTGAGAATTCTCCTTTGCTTTTAATCTTCACAAATAATTTTTTCTTTGGTTCACTCTGAGATTTTGATATATTGGTATTTGAATGACCAGGATTTTTTCTGAAGGCTTAAACTAATGAAGTACTATAGGCAACAAGGATAATGGGATAGTCTGAGTAGGTAAAATGATGACACAATGAAGGAAGGGGAGAACAATCTAAGTACCAGAGGCTACTTCTACTGCTAATAGTACTGAATAAGGAAAATTTGAACCTGTTTTATTCAAAAACCTTTAATATGAATATTGGTACCTTTAACATTGGTTTTTAAATAGAATACAAGCATCATAATAGGAAAAAATCTACTAATTTTGCAATCTGCATCTATACTATCTTATATTTATAGTAGAGAATAGTGATTATAAAAAAAATTTATCTATAATGTATAATTTTCTTCTTTTACATAAAATGTATAAGACATGAAATTCAATTCATGTTAGTATGTTTCCTTTCTGCTAATAATACAAAAAAGATTCATATATATGATTAGATCTTTATCTTTAAGGTAAAAATTAGAGAGATCAAAAACAAATTTTAATTGAAACACTGGCAAAACATTTGCCTTTATTATAATTGTACTTCTGTTCTCACTTTAACCTGGTTCTGTAGTTTGGATTCTAATTTTATTTGTCAAAAAGGATGTGTATATTCTCAGAGTGAGTCACTTTATATCCTTTATTTGATATCGTTATAAATGCACAAATACTTTTATTATAAATGAAACATAGAGGGAGAGCATGTAATTATTTAGTTGCAATTTTTTTGACTAAAGAATGTCACTCTCTAGTCATAATGCAAAAGTGTATTTACCATAGTATAGCATGATAGTAATGAGTGTTTATAGTGCAGCCAAATATATGTTTAATCAGCTTAAACACACATTTAAGCTTAGTTCTACAAATCAATGAAAGAGTAATGAACTTAGTCACAGACTTTTTGGATACATTTGCTACTTTTCTAACTAAGAAGATTAGTAATACTAACATTTAATGCTGCTTTATATTTTCCAAAGACTTCGCTCATTAATGATTACAAATTTTTTCTGGCACCTCTATAATTACCATCATCTTTAATTTTATAGATGAGGGAATTTTCAGCAGAAAGTCAAGTCCTTAGAATAGATTTTAAATCCACTGGGTTTCAGTTGGAAGACTGGCCCAGGGGGCTGTGCCTGTGGCTCAGTGGGTAGGGTGCTGGCCCCATATACTGAGGGTGGCAGGTTCGAACCTGGCCCCAGCCAAACTGCAACAAAAAAAAATAGGCCTTGTGCCAGGAGCCAGTAGTCCCAGCTACTTGGGAGGCTGAGGCAAGAGAATCGCCTAAGCCCAGGAGTTGGAGGTTGCTGTGAGCTATGTCATGTCAGGGCACTCTACCGAGGGCGATAATGTGAAACTCTGTCCCCCCCCCCCAAAAAAAATAGAAGACGACTGGCCCAGGGTGGTGCCAGAAACTGGTGACTTGCATTAATTCTAGGAAAGAAGGAAAGGTGTTTTATCCTTAATCAAAATTTTTTAAACGCAATATGAAATAATCTTTGAATTCTGAAGTCTGCAGTTCAAAAACCAGAGTTCAAAAACCAGTTTTGCCACTGATGAGTCACATAATCTTGAGTGGGTTACATTGGAGTCTCTTTCCATCTATACATGAATATAATCATAATACTATGTCATGCGATTTCTGTACAGATTTAATCAAATGGCTTTCTGCACATGACTTGGAACACAGAAAGCATTTGTCATATTTGAATACGACTCTTTTGATGATGATAATGATAACAGTAATGATGGTGATTACCAGAAAGACTGGGCTGAATTCAGGCCCCAGCGTGAGCCCTGAACAGAAGTTTTCTTTTCGTTTGGTAAAATGTAGAGATCTATGTATGCTGCATAGAGTCTTCATAAGGTGAGAACAGCGGACCGAGATTAATGATTGACTTACAGATCTGTACTTCTGTGCAGAATTTGTCAAGCCAAGTCTCCTCCATTGTGATACTTGTATTCTATTTTAAATCAATGGAATAGTTTTTCAACAGGAAAGTTATTTCTAGAGAAGTGAAGTTATGGAATTTTGATATCTAGTGAAAAGGTGGTTACAGTGTTCCGAGTCAATATATTATGAGATGGCTGAGAATCTGATTCCTGGGAGGCCAAGAAAGCAGAATTTTAATTAAGGACATTTGGTCTCTGTTATCCAAGTACCTCTTTGCCCCCAGGAAGAGAGAACAAAACCATTCCCAGTAGTCTTGTTTAGGCTATAGGATCAGCATTTTTTAGCTGTTTTGGTTGTCAAAGGAAGGAATTAAAATGGCTATAGAATTTCCATAAATGTAGATAACAGGAGTTCATTTATAGTCTTAAACATATCTTTTGATTTTCCATCATTTCATACACCATTATAAAATTTATCTTGCAAAGCAATATGCTTATTTAATAAATACTATCAAAATTTTCGCAGATTAAAAAACTATTTATTAATCAAAATATTATTTTTAAGTGACTAAAAATTATTTACATGTAATTTATGTGCTGATACAATAATTTTCTATTACTGTGTAATATTTTATCAAATTTTAAATACATTTTACTCTGATATCAAACAATATCCTAATAATAAATATAAGGACACTTATATCCATCTATACCTGCATCTATATATCTCTATCTATTTTGTGGATGAGAAAGCAGAACTGGAATTTTAATTGACGTTTTTTAGGAAAAGTGCTGAATTAAAATTCTAATTCTGGCACCATATATCATTGGGCTTCTAAGATTTTTTTCTCCTGCTCGTCTCATGAGGCCTGGTCTTCAAGACAGTCAGCAGTTGTAGAATCAATCAAATTTCATCCCCCTCAAAATAATACAGATTGCATTTATTTTCAGGAAAAAAATATATAACATGGTTTTTCAAAATATGTTCATGAAATAATTTCATATATTTTATGTGTATTTCTTATCAAAGTGGTTAAACGATTATGTTTTTGTGACTGACGTTATGGAATTGTGTCTTGCAATAGAGTTATTGTCCTACAGAACCTTCCCTTATATAAAGTGTGGAACTGGCCACTAAGGAACATCATGGGTCACGTTATGGTCAATTGAAACTATTCAAGTTAATGGAACATGTTCAAGAAACACATTCTTTACATTTGCATAATTTCTCCTGTGAAAACTTTCATCTCTGGCCTCAATATTTTTATTTTACCATAAACATGTAATTGTTTTTAATGCCTCTTATACTTATTATGTTTGCACTGTGATTAATGTGCAAAATAATCAGAGTGAATGTTAAATTTTTATAATTCCATTTCAATCACTCATGAAGATTCATGGTTTCTAATTAGAAGCGTACTCCATTTTATAATAAGTAAGGATTGATTATTTATATGAAAAAAAAATAAATCTTGGTATTTAAAAGTGATGGCCCAAAATTTATGCAGAAAGAATTTCCATATCCATCACTTAATTTATGTCAGTTGCCTCAGGATAACTTCATAAAATGGATTTTAAATCTCTAATTGTATTTCATGGCAATATTTCATGGCATGTATTAATACCAATTATGTATTTAAAGTATCAAAATACAATATTTGATTTCAATTTTAGTTATGATTTCATATAAGTGAAATATTCATCAATGACTCTTCACAATAGAGTGATGACTCTGGGATGCCTGCTGCTTACAGATTTTTTAATATAGTAACTCTTTAAGTTACGTTTTCAAATGTTTAGAGAAGACTTAGTAAGTATATTTTTGACTGGCTGGCTGACCTGCGGCTCAGATACTGTTAAGGCTAGCTTTACCAGAGATAGTGAATAAAAATACAGAATATCCAGTTAAGTTTGAATTTCAGATAAAGCACTAATAATGTTTTTAGTAGAAATATGACACTGTATTTTTATCTTGCAACTTAGGTAAGACACATATTTATGCCAATTCCTTTTCATTTTTCCAGACTAAAACTGCACCTATTTATATCAAGTAAGATGCACAATGACCTTGTTTTGTAACTAAAGAAGAAAGGAACAGAGTCTATCAGGAAGGCAATAATGGGAGTGCGCAGGAGGAGAGATCGCAGGGTAAAATCTTCTTCCAGCTCTCATAGAATTAAAAAAAGAAAAGTGAGGGCCACAACTTATGGACCTGTTGTTCCTAGATACCTGGATGAGCTTCTTGGTAGGGATGAGACTTTGTGAGATTCTAGGATGGTTGCACAGTACAGCCCTGCTTTGGGGAGGAAGCCTTTCTTATACACTGCACGTGACATCTCAGGTCCCACTCAGTTGAGAAGCTGTGGGGCCTCCATCCCCATTCTGTTAGCATGGGAGAGAATGATTTTTAGAGGCAGTGGGCAGTGATTAGGACTCCCCAAATGGCTCCATTAGCAAAGAGCATGAGTGATAAGAAATTTTAAGAAGGAACACACTAGATTCTGTTCACGTATGCAATCAAGTGAGTAATGAGCTCTTATAGGATGATAAAATTGTTTGAGCCACCACAATTTAATAATTAAAATAAATAAATTCTTACTTTATACAGTAGTTTTCTCAACCTCAAAACTGTTGACATATATAATATGACATATAATTCTTTGGTGGTGGTCCTGTGAGCACTGTAGGGTTTGGCCTCTGCCCACCAGGTACCAGCAGCATCTCTAATCCCTAGTTGCAAAAGCAAGATGCTTCCAGACATTGCAAGACATCATCTGGATGTTAAAATCATACGAGATGCACTGAGTGTGTGTGGGTGTGGGAGTGTTTGTGTGATGGAGTTTAGTAGATTTGTGCCTTTAGTCAATTGAGCCTCAGTCTTTTTATTATTAATAAATCTAGGAACCAAAATTAATTTTAACTTGCAGGAATTTTTGTGTTGCTGTATAATAGTTGTATACATTTTGGGGGTACATGTGATGCAGCTGGTTTTTCTTTTTTGTTTATTTGTTTTGTTTTGCTTGTGAGGAAGTCCCCTTGCCACTCAGGCTAAAGTGCAGTGGCATCAATCATAGCTCACTGCTCATTACAACCTCCTGGGCTTAAAAGATCCTCTCCTGTCAACCTCCTGCACAGCTGGGACTCTAGGCCTGTGCTATTAATTCCCAGCCAGTTGTTTTTACTTTTGGGGAGAGAAGAGGTCTCCCTGTTCTCCAGGCTGGTCTCAAACTCATGGACTCAAGTGATCCTTCTGCTTTGGCCTCTCAAAGTGCTAAATTTATAAATGTGAGCCACCACACCAGGACCGAAGTTCACTTTTGAAAATATTTATGCTTATGTCTTTAAAGCAAAGAAGTATGCTAAAGTAAAAGAAAAATTTAAAATCTTCTAAAAGCAAGCAAATAACTTTCCCTTAACACTTATGTAGTCAACAGGTGAAAATAAGATTGTAATGTTTAATTCGTATCTGAATAGCTATCAAGATTTAAATGCTATCCCAGGTCTTGTATATAGATTATAAATATATAAAGGGGAAAGTGGTGGGTGGGAAGAGGTTGGGGGTGGGAGCCTCACTTCCTCTCCTCCTGTTCTCCTTCCTTTCCCTGTTCTCCTATCCCTGCGGCCGTTGTTAAAAATGAGGCTCGGCACCCATAGCTCAGTGGTTAGGGTGCCAGCCACATACACCTGGGCTGGTGGGTTCGAACCCGGCCCAGAACTGCTAAACAACAATGACAACCATCACCACAACAAAGAAGTAGCCAGGCGTTGTGGCAGGCTCCTGTGGTCCCAGCTACTTGGGAGGTTCAGTGAAAGGAATCACTTCAGCCCAAGACTTTGAGGTTGCTTGAGCTGTGACGCCACAGCACTCTACCGAGGGTGGCATAGTTAGACTCTGTCTCAAAAAAGAAAAAAAAAAAAAAAGAAAGAGAGTAATAAATGTTAAAAAAAAAAAAAAAAAAGGGCTTGGTGCCTATAGCTTAGTGGTTGGGTGCCAGCCACATGCACCAGGCCTGGTGGGTTTGAACTTGGCCAGGACCTGCTAAACAACAGTGACAATAATAATAGCAACGACAAAAAAGTAGCTGGGTGTTGTGGTGGGCGCCTGTAGTCCCAGCTACTGTGAGGCTGAGGCAAGAGAGTCGCTTAACTAGTGGTTCTCAACCTGTGGGTCACGACTCCTTTGGGGGTTGAATGATCCTTTCACAGCGGTCGCCTAATATTAGATATTTACATTATGATTCATAACAGTAGCCAAAATTATAGTTATGAAGTAGCAATGAAAATAATTTTATGGTTGAGGGTCACCACACCATAAGGAACTATATTAAAGGGTCGTGGCATTCGGAAGGTTGAGAACCACTGGCATCAGCCTAAGAGTTTGAGGTTGCTGTGAGCTCTGATGCCACCGCACTCTGCCAAGGGTGACATAGTGAGATTCTGTCTCAAATAAATAAATAAATGAATAAATATACTAAAAAAAGATTTAAATGCTTATTTTTCTGAAAATTATCCTTTTTCTGTTTTGGATTTCCTTTTATTTTTCACTTTTGCCATTACTAGATTCACAAACTAGCTTATCTTTGCAAGGGATTTTTTTCTTCATAATTCCACACAGGACCACAACATAAAATACTAAGACATTTTTAAAAAAATCCCTTAATGGTTACTTTTCTAAAAGCACTGTTGACTACATATTTATGTATTTCAAAAACCATTCTTATATACTTTTGGTGTCATAGATTTAATTAAAAATGAGGAAGCAAAATTGTATATACTGTACATTCAAAATATTGTGTATAGTTCTGGCCCATTTCAGGATTCTCAAAATTATCCGGCTTCAGATAAATTTTAAGAAATATATTTCATTGTGGTTTTCAGCTATAGCAAAGAAAAAAGGATGAGAGCCATGTTTCCCCCTTCTTGATGTACTTCCCATCTATAATGGCTCAGTAATGTGCATGGTCTAAGCTGACTCAGCCACCAGCTTCATTTCTCAAGACTACAGACTCTGAAGATACAGAGTGACACTAGAGAGAAAAATGTCTACTAACGCCAATGTAACATGGTGGGAAATTAGCAGTTTTGTCTATTAGATTTGAAATAGCTTTTGAACCATAGTGGGGTGTCTGTACTTCAGAAGTTTCTAGGGAAAACAATAGTAGTAAACTATTGGATATTCACTAACATGGAATTTTACACATTCTCCAAATATGTTCTCAATGGTTCTGTGAGGGGAGATTTGTAGGATACCCATAAGAATGTCATTTGTGGTGAAAGACAGTGAGGTAATTTATCAATAATTGTCTGCCAGTAGAAGAATGGATAAAATATAGGTAGTAAGGAATAACATAGAGGAATATGGAGCAGTTAGAAAAAAAATTATGTGTTCACACAGAAAAATGGATGGGCCTTAAAAGAATAGTGTACAATGAAACAAAAGCAAACAAAATGAAATATATAACAACATATATAGAAAAGCATGTGCAATGATATGAAAAAAGACAAATGGTATATTTAAGATTGGTGATCTATGCATGGATGGGGGAATAAGAGTGGATAGGAAGGGTGACAGGACATTAATTAATACTGATTATAATTCTTAGGGTAATTTTTGGTGCCCTGATCATTAATCAACTACTAGTATAAGCCACATTGATTTTCTTTCCTTCCAGATTATCTATTTGGCTCCAGGTCATACAGCAATTTTTCTACTTGCTAAGAAAAAGACATAAGTCACAGTATAGAGACCAAGGACATCTCTTAAAGAGGTCATTTGAAAAGGTAGGCTAAGGGCAGTTACAGAGATGAGGGGATCAGGGAATTGGGGGCAGAGGCTGGGAGATCCAGGGAAGTGTATGGAATAAATTAGGGATAATTTCATGAAGGAGGTGAAGTGTCCTACTCATAATTCTTTTGCAGTAATGTGGAAGCTTAAGTACTCCTGTGATGATTATGCCATCCAGCTAGTGAAACATCTAAAGTTCACCATTTATTTTTATTTTTATTTTTATTTTTTTGGCTGGGGCTGGGTTTGAACCTGCCACCTCCAGTATATGGGGCCGGTGCCCTACTCCTTTGAGCCCCAGGCACCACCCTATAATATATTTTTTAGCATTATTGTTACTCATCTTAAGAAATTTCATATGGTAGATGTATGATACTATATAAGATAGGTAATTCTGTGTTCTTTTGAAGTTCTAAATTTAATACTAATTATAAAGAAATAATCTGCAGTTCACATCTTTATAAGAAAGTTATCTTATTAACTAAAAAATGTTGCTGATTTTCAAAGATTTGGAAAAATAAACGTATTTTAAAATTGAAAATTTGCATCTAAATCTTGTGCACAGTCTTCTATTTTCACACAGCATACATAAAACTCAACAGCAGTGAGAGCTCAGTGGGCAGAATTCAGCTCCATGTAATGAGTGACATTGGGAATGTCACTTCAGAATTCAGCTCCAAGAGCTTGTTTTTTATTTTTTTTTTTTAAATTTCAGGTACAAACTGAATGTGAGGGTGCAACCAGGTCATAATATTTGAATTTGTTAGGTAGAGTCCCCCTTGTAGTTGTGTTCCACACCCAAAAGGTGTGTATACAATGCTGCATTGGGCCCATTAAGTGGGAGCACACCCACCCTCCCTATTTCCACCCTCCCTCCTGCTCCCTTCTCCAACTTATATTGAAATGGGTTTTTCTCCTATGTGGGTGTAAATTAGATCATCTACTGGCTTTCCCAGAATTTCGTATAATATAATATTAAAACTGATGTTAATATGCAGGGTATATACCTGCTGCATAAATGTAAGGGCCTACATATATTTCTAGAACTTTATACACACACACACACACACACATATACACACACACATAAAGATAAAATCCTAAGAGTACATGGGGCCAAATTAAAACATGAAATTTAAAATACTGTTTTGTTTGTTTGTTTGAGATAGGGTCTTAAGCTGTTGCCTTGGGTAGAGTACTGTAGCATCAGAGCTCACAGCAACCTCTAACTCTTGGGTTCTGGGAATCATCTTGCTTCAGTTTTTCTATTTTAGTAGAGACGGGTTCTCACTTTTTGCTCAGGCTGGTTTCAAACCTGTGAGGTCAAGCTATCCACCCACCTCAGCCTCCCCGAGTGCTAGGATTATAGGCATGAGCCACTGCTCCTGGCCAAGAAATTCAAAATACTTTTAAAACATATTTTCAAACTTTTGTTCTGAAATATACCTAGAATAATGTACACGCATAGTTTTATATTATGATGAATTTGAAAATTTCCTAAATTGGTTTGAAGATGAGATCAGAGTAAGTCATATTTTATAGACTTTCAGTAAAACATGTGGTATATAAGGTTATTTTTGTTATATTTTCCCCAACTTTTTGTTTTCCTTTTTAGGCATTACCTTTTAAGATGTCTTGTATTTAGATTATGGTACACAAATGTTAGTTTATGAGACAATTAATATTATTATCAAGCACATTTGTTGTTTAAAATAGTCCATAGTGATTCAAAACTGAATATGTCTTGTGAATGAATGGGATTTTTTAAGCTGATTACAAATCTAACAGAATGTTTTTCCATTACTCAGTTTAATATCAAACACATTTTGAATTATTAATTCATGTGTAGCATCGTATCAAATATTAAACACACATCATCCTTATCACAAACTGCAATACTGCACACTTGTCCCTTGAACATCCTCCTGGGTTCAACCTGCTGGGTCCATGTCTAAGAAGATTTTCTTCTGTCTCTGCTATCCCAGAGAGAGCAAGGCCAACATATGTTCTTCCTCTTCTTCCTCAGCCTATTCAGCGTGAAGACAAAGAAGAAGACCTTTATAAAGATCCACTTCAGTTTAAGGGATAGTAAATATACTTTTTGTTCCTTATGATTTTTTTAATAACAGTTTATACTCTCTAAATTTTACTGAGGTGGTAAGAACACAATATGTAATACATATAATGTACAAAATATGTGTTAGCCAACTATTTCATTGGTAAGGCTTCTGGTCTACAGTAAGTTATTAGTAGTAAAGTTTTTAGGCAGTCAAAAGTTGCAATTTTGGACTGCACTGAGGTTTGGCCTTCCCTACATTGCTCAGGGGTCAACTCTAACAATGGTCATGAGGTGGTGCGTGGGATAAAAGGAAATAATTCAGTGTGAAGCCCATTACCTTGGCCTGGCCCATCCTTGAGTATGCTAAATGTTTAATATGTAAATGCAACTTCCAAAGCAATTCTCCTTTCAGAGAATATCTAATTGTATTTGGGTTTGTTCTTTCTAAGTGGATAACCTTTTCTAAGTACCTTGAACAAGTAAGGCTGATGTTCAAGTACAGCGCTTCATTACCAATCCAAAGGAAATTGTTCACGTGTGTTCCTGCAAGTGTCTGATGATTGTAAAGTTCAAAGTGTTTTTGATACTTTCAGGAAAGGACAAAATATCTTAAAGAAAAACACACTATGGTCGTGCACACTTGATGATTGAATGAAAAGTGGCAATTCTAGCTTTCAAAGTGTGAACATTTATTGGCGATTCAGCTTTTCAATTACGAAGAAATAACTCTGAGAGAATACTCTTTATAGGTGCTTTCCTTCAAACTGTGGGCATAATTTTTCTCTCAAAGTTGCTTAATTATTTTATTTTGTTTTTCAGCATGTGAGGAAATTAATGGAACCATTTTACTGTCAACTTTAGTATCTATCCTCACCTCAAACATTGGAGAATACATAGTTTTCCTCCAAAATACCTACTTTCATTTAATCAAACATTATATACTTGGCAGTTTCTGACAATATCTGAACCTGCAGGATTTTATATTAAAATATTATCAATCTTATTTTGCCTCTGTTTTAAGGAACAGGTTTTAAGTCCTCATAAGATTATATATTCAATGTATTAACCAAGAATCCTTGGGAAGTGTTTGCTTTGGAAATATCAAAAGTGAAACAACTAGATTAACTGCTTCTACTCTCCTCTTCAGAACCAGGGGTCACAAAACAGAACAAAGGCAGAGTAAAGATTTCAGGAGTAAAAGCCTTGAGTTGAGTATAATTTGGAGGAATTATAACTTTTATCACTACAGAGATTTCCCCTTGGAAGTATATATAGAAATAATTACTTTGAAAATAATAATACATTTTCTAGATTCAATCATCTGTAGATGTTACTAAAAGCCTTTTATTAGGGAGGTACTATTTAAAAAAAATGGAAATATAACAATGAGAAAACATAGTACTGCTCTAGCCAAGTTTATATTGCACTTCCCCTCATATTTTTTGCAGGTTACTTCTTTCAGCAGCCACATTTGACCAAGGGACATAAGAATCTTATTGACTGGGTGGTGCCTGTAGCTCAGAGGAATAGGGCGCCGGCCCCATATACCAGAGGTGACGGGTTCAAACCCAGCCCTGGCCAAAAACTGCAAAAAAAGAAAATTCTTATTGACCATTACATTGTTGGTGCTGTAAAAACTATTATTACCATGCTTTTTCTTTGTTTTCTCATTACATCTTTAATTTTACAATTTGTAATATAGTGCCATGAAATTAACTTGTCACTTAATTTCAAGTTTGGGAATTTTATATGTTTGCATCTGATAATAGATTTCAAATTATAAAGGGGAAAATAGAACTTTCCCCATTTCTACCTACGATAGCCTTCATGTTCCCCGCAGTAAGAGGTTTGGAGAGATACTCAGACATTGCTTTTTGATGATTTGTTGGTTGTTCTAAATTTGCTTACTCTAGGAAAGGAAGGCCCTATGGGGAAGTAGGTTGGGATCGTAAGATCTAGGCCCTGATCTCTAGAAACTTGTGATACATAGGACATCTCTGTCCTTATTCTTCTCCTGGAATGACATTTTAAGGAGATAAGAATAGGCCTATTCAGAGAAAAGTATTTTGTGTCTTTTTAACACTTTTTTTTTTTTTTGAGACAGAGTCTCAGTTTGTTGCCCTTGGAAGAGTGCGGTGACATCACAGCTCACAGCAACCTCCAACTCCTGGGCTCAAGTGATTCTCTTGTCTCAGCCTCCCACCCGCCACAACGCCTAGCTCTTTTTAGAGATAAGGACCTGTACTTGTTCAGGCTGGTCTTGAACCTCTTACCTCAGGCAATCCACCTGCCACTGTCTCCCAGTGTGCTAGAATTACAGGTGTGAGCCATGCATCTGGCTCTTTTTAACACTTTCTGCATTGCCCTCTTGTACACATGGTGTGCAAGACTTAACAAAGTTCTGAAACAAAGAAAACTATTCGATCCATAGCTTTCCAAAACTCAAGACAAAGGAATCATTTGGCAGTGTACATATAAGCATCTGAGGAACCAATGTGTTTTTTGGTTCTTAGAGTGTAAATGCAGCATTATGTTTGAATTTGTACAGATGTTTATGCTATGAGTCACAGGATTTTCACCTCACCCAAGATTTCAAAATTAGAAATATTTATTCGAGGTTTGTATTTTCTGGTTGGGAAAGCTAATGTGAAAACAAAATCTGCCTCTGTGTAGTGATGAAAATTTACTTTTTTGTGAGTAGCATTGATATCAAAGATAATTTCAAATTTCATAGCAATGTCAAGTTAATTACATTAATAAGGATACTTGGATATTACCTAACATATTTTTCAATGGATCAAACTTTATTACTATCAAGACAGACCTTTAAATAAAACATAAATAGAGTAAGCATATTTTATTGGCTTTACTGTCAAAATACAAGCTACTCAAGTTACTATAATTTGATATTGTATATGAAAATTATTAATTGATTGCCTTTTGCATAAACACTTAGATGTCAACATTGAAACATGCTTACATTTATTTGTTCTTCATATATCACAGCTTTCATAAAATTCAATGAAATTCATGTTGTTATGAATAGCAGAATTTCCTAATATACAATAAAAACAGTAAATGGCTGTAGGAAACAAGGAACTTCCATTTGAGCTAATAGTGTTGAGAGCAGAGGGTTCAAGACCGACATCCTGAAAGTAAGATCGAGATGTCTCACTTCCTTCTCAATTTAATACTTTTAACAGGCAGCTGCTGCTATTAAATAAAGGACTAGAATTGGTTGATGATCCATCAATTTCTTTCAAGTACAGCTATACTACCAGTTGACTCTGAATTCTCCTGGCATTTAACTACTTTTACCTTTGTTTCTATAAAATTTTTGGAATTTTTATCATCTACCTTTTCTCAGCGCTTTTCAGTTATGAAGAAGCAATAGGGAAACTCATTACTGCTGCAACTGAGGATTAATGCCTTAACAATGCAGTCTCTTGGTGCTATCATTGAAACACCTATCTTGAAACAGGTATTTTCTCTTACACTTTAATGATTCGTTCTTCTTGTCCTCTTGGGTAATAGAGTAAAAATATTATTACAACTACTAACATTTTAGGCATCTTTTCACTGCACACAGAAGATAGTATGTTTGCCCTAGTCCTCTCTCTAATGTCATTTCCTACCAGGCAACCCCTTTGCATCAGACGTCCTAGTCATATTTTTCTTCTTCAGGGAACCCCCCGCCCACGTTAGACCTTTTTGAATTTCCTCATTGCCTTTTGCATGAGCACTCCTCTCCCTGGAATCAGCAAGCCTTTCACCCTGACTTCATTTATCTCTCTGCTGAAATGGACCCTGCCCAGGGAGACTTCCCTGATCACAGCGTGTGATATTCTGTCCCTTTCACCTGCATCACTGCTTCTCCCCTTTCGTGCTTTATATTTCATCACAGTAGAAATTCCTCCCTGACATGCTGCATACTTGCTTTTTTCTGTGTTGTTTATCTCTCCTCGTCTACTCTACATTGACTATAAATTCCAAGAGAACAGATTTCTGTTGTGGTCATTACATTTTTCGAGTACCTAGAACAGTATATAACTAAATAATTGCTTTCTGAATTAATTAATGTTTTAAATTTGGCATATTTTAATATACTTGCCTTTATTTGATTTACATGGCATAAAAGTCCTACCTTCTAAACCTTTGTATTAGTTTCAAAACTAAAAACAAGTGTGAGGAAAATATTGAGAAAGTGCAGTGAAGGCTATGTTAACCAGTTATATGTATTTTGAATTGTATATAAAACCAACACATTGTACCCCATAAATGCATTAATGTTCACAGCCATGATTTAATTTTAAGAAGTGCTATATTTTTAAGGGTACACTATGAATTACATACTCTTAGGTGAATTACATTTATTTAATATTAAATGTTATAAGAACATTCTTTGAAAATTACTATTTTAAGTACTTTTAAAGGCCTGTGGTCTTTAGACTAGGCTTTAGAAAGAATTTTTTTTTTAGACTAGTCTTTAGACTAGACCTTCAGAAAGATTCTCTAGAAAACAAAACAGCAGATTTGATTCGTTTTTGTAGATCTGAAAATCATTTTCCTATGATAGTATACTGCTCTCAGAGTCTTAAAATTATTCCTTGAAAATATTTTTTAACTTAAGAAAATATTTAAAACAATTAAAATGATATTTTATTGCTATCAGTTATTTCAATGAAGTTTGTGGTAAGATTTGTGGATAAAGAACATCCTAGTGGGTACATGTCATTTTTTGTCCCTGTATACACTTTTATTACTTTACAAAGATATAATTCGTAAAATGAAGGAGTATGCATTTTCTGGAAACGCAGGCAAGTTGTCCCAACTATTTAAGCTCAGGCTTTTCTAAAGGTGGATGTCTTGGCTCAATTCCTATTTTCCTCGCTTTCTTAGTGTTTGTGGATTTGTATCTCATACTTCTTCCATTTATAGTTCAGGTTATATAATTCTTGTATATGTGCAATCATTTAAATCTAAAGCAGAGGCAAGATATTACTTGAAATAGAATTTTTAACCTAATAACTGATTTTGAAAGATTAGTAACTAATTTTCAGAGACTTGTTCTAGTTAATATTTCATGAATGGATTCTACGGTGCACATTAATGTGTTATGCAGAAGGAATTCTTTACCATGGAGTTCTTTTTTTTCTGTAGAGACAGAGTCTCACTTTATCGCCCTCGGTAGAATGCCGTGGCATCACACAGCTCACAGCAACCTCCAACTCCTGGGCTTAGGCGATTCTCTTGCTTCAGCCTCCCAAGTAGCTGGGACTACAGGCGCCCACCACAATGCCTGGCTATTTTTTTTCTGTTTTGCAGTTCGGCCGAGGCCAGGTTTGAACCCTCCACCTTTGGTATATGGGGCCCACGCCCTACTCTCTCAGCCACAGGCGCTGCCAACCATGGAATTCTTGAAGTGTTATCTACTAATAACAATATTTACTTATTACCTTTTTCCATATTATATATGTGTGTAGCATTTATGTAAGAACTAATGTACATGTAAATTCATTCACATTTCTTTCTATGAAAAATATTTATTTAGAGAGTTTTGTTTTTAGTATTGCTGTTATAGTAATGACCTTTGGTTTCATATAGACACCACATTGTACATTAGATCTCTTGAACTTAATTCTTCTATATCACTGAAATTTTGTGTCCTTTGACTAACATCACCCCCCTACTGTCTCCGTCCAACATACCCAAATCTACCCCAGCACCTGGTGACCAGCATTCTACTCTCTGGTTCTGTGTACTAACTATGTGATGTAATACATATATTAACCAGCTAGACTTAGCGATTCAAGGATGTGTGTATACATACTTTCAAAACACCATATTGCACACAATAAGTATATATGACTTAAAAAAATGGTGACGTTGGGGAAAAAATTTTAATATAGGGGGAGAACTAAAAGTAATGATTATCATTTTGGATGCAAAGAAAAAGATATGATGATATTTTGAAAGAAAAAATAATATAAAGGAATCACTGACAAAACTTAAGTATATTTTCAGAAAATCAAGTTTTATATTTTATATTTTAGAGTCTATATGAAAATCAATAGCATTCAAGAACATGTTTTACTTTTGCCAATGCATTTGTTATTGTGTGCAGATCATAGAAAATTGACACTGTAGTATGTATCAGTATATTCCTAGAATAAGAAACCATATATTGCTTTATACAAAAAGGCATTCTTAAAAGTCATACATAAATCATATTTTCTGCTCTTTGAATATTAAGTCATATTTCCCACTGACTGGCAATTTAATTTCAGAGATGTGCTCTCAAAGAAAAAGGCTGTTTCCTGAGCCTCCTAAAATGTCATATCAGAATACCACAAACCTCTTACAATTTAAGTTTAAAAATAAACATTTTTGTAATAAATTATTTCTAGTAACATATAAATTAAAAACTGTGTCTACCATCCAATATGCTGATTATAAAATTTGAGAACAGCGTCATCTCATCTAAAATTTTGTTTTTGTAAAACTTATCAAAGAACTTCTGAAGTGTTGGCTTCTTTCTTTTGTATTTGCTATATTTGTTTACTTACCAAATCTTTTCTAGACATAGTTATTACAGACAATAAAGCTGTCAAATAAATGCCACATGTAATCCTAGGACTTTTAATAAATGATGGAAACTACCTTTAAATGCAATATTGGCATAAAGAATTGAACTAACTATGAGAATTTAAGATGAAAAATTTTCCTACTGTATCATGTTTGAAAACAAAGAGCTCTGTTTTGCTCAAATGGAAACACATGCATGCCTTTGAATTTTGTCTGTATTTTTGTACTATGTTGGAAAAATAGTGCTATTAATTATAAAAATCGAAGTGTTAACTACTTTGTGAAGAGTCATTATTATATTTTCTCTGCCTCAGGAGTGTAATATTTAGTTTAAAATACATTTACCAGTGTTAGAGTGAAGATTCATAGATGCACAAATAGGACCATGTTTACAAAATCCCTCTCAATGAATTTACATTAAATATCACATCATCATTATTATTTTTTTGAGGTTGTGTTTTCTTATTTCTGTAACTGGATTATTTTTAGGAGAATAAGACAGCTTTCAGAAAGGTAAAACAGTAAAGTTCACTCATATTTCCTCTGAAACAAAATTTTCTGACAATATGCTCATAGCAAAGTTATATTTGAAATAATTTTTCTTTCTTTTTTTATAATTATGTAGATGTGTAAAACATAAAAGATGATTTTGGCGTTTTCAATACACTTTGTAAATATTTACTTCTTTGTGCTTTTTCAATTTTTTTTTATTTTTGAAGAATTGACATTCCCACAAGTGAATAAATGAACACTTTTTTCCTGTGTGTTCCTGGAAGTGGACAGAGTGAGGATGAGCATAACACTAAATGCAGGTAACTTATAAAGGATGGCACTATATAACATGGGAAGTTAAAGATTGATATTGCTACCTTTCCATACACAATAAAAGATCTGTCAGATCTTGTTTGATAATTTTGAAGGCATTAAAATATCTTATTGCATAGTTAATTTATAGTAAATTAACTTATAGTAAATTATCTTCATGATCCATAAACGATATAGATTTTTGAAACAAATGTTGATGGTAGTGCTTCCCAAAGGTATATCTCATAGACTCAGGTCATTAGTAGCGTAGTATGGACTAAGCTGCGCATATTATCTGGGGAGTATAGTATGAGGTTGTGTATAACTACGGAAATGGTGGGCAAGGTGGTTTGTTGCCTTCATGCCTCTTCTTGGGAGGCATATTGCCCTAGTCTTAGGAAATGCTCTGTGCAGACATTCTTTAGCTGTTAGCTCCACCAACCCCTCCATCCTTTGCTCCTCAGAGATTTCCATTAGCATCAGAGTGCTCTGCTCACTTTCTCCCTCCCAGAAAGCACACATCCGATGACCAATGGCAGGGGAAGGCATGGCCATCTCTGTCCACTGCTGGATAATGTCAGTGTGTGTTAATTCCAAAGCATCCCTTGCAATCAAGGCTAAGTGCAAAGGACTCAAAAATTTATGTTTTCCATTTAAACTTCTCCTCCAAGCTCTCAATCTTTAAGTGCAATAATAATAAGTGCAAATAATAATAAGTTAAAGTCATTGTCTTCTTTTAGCTACTGAAACTCCCCTTTTGGATGTCTAAATAATGTGTTCACTTACCTTGATCAGAGACAAACTCATAATTTTACCATTTTTAAATCAGGTTTTTTGTTTTAATATTTGTTTATATTTATTCATTTAGATTACCCAGATTTTTATTATGGTAAAATACTCATGATGTAAAATTTACCATCTTAGCCATTTTTAAGTGTACAGTTCACTGGAAATGATTACATTAATTTTGTTATGCCATCGCTATTGTCTATCTCTAGAACTCCTCTTATCTTGAAAAACAGGAAATTCCTCCCTTCCTTAACTTTTGGTAAGCACCATTTCTCTTTCTCTCTCTAGGATTTTAAACACTCTAAGTACTTCATAAAAGTGGAATCATGCAGTATTTTTCTTTCTTTGACAGGCTTACTTTATATCATGTAATATCCTCAAGCTTCATCCATTTTGTAGCATATTTTAAAATTTCTTTCCTTCTTAAGGCTGGATAATATTCTTATATACATATATATAGACACATATGTATTACATTTTGATTATCCATTCTATTGTCAAAAGACTCTTTGGGTTCCTTCCACATTTTAGCAATTGTGAACTAAGTTGTAAACAATGTGGATATACAAATATCTCTTCAAGAACTGGCTTTCAATTCTTTTAAGTATACACCTAGAAGTAGAATTGCTGGATGATATGGTAATTTTATTTTAATTTTTGGAAGAATTACTACACTATTTTCCATAACAATTTTTCCATTTTGTATTCCCACCAAAAGTGCACAAGGGTTTTAATTCTGAAACTTGTTATTTTCTGAATTATTTTGATAGCAGTCATCTTAGTGGATGTGAGAAAATATCTCGTTATAGTTTAGGTGTGCATGTCCTTAGTGCTTAGACATATTGAGCAGTTTTTCTTTTGCTTATTGGCCATTTGTATATCTTCTTTGGAGAAATGTGATTTTTTAATTAGGTTGTTCTCTTTCTTATTGTTGAGTTGTATGAGTTCTCTCTATATTCTGGATATTAATCTCTTACCAGACATATAATTTGCAAATATTTTTCCCATTATGTAAATAGATTTGTTATTTTGTTGATATTTTCTTTTGATATATATATATATATATTTACATTTTAGGAGTTTTTCTTTGTTTTTTTCTTTCTTTTATTTCTTTCAAAATCTGTGTATTATGTATTTTATGACAGGGTCTCTTTCTGTCACCTAGGTTGGAGTGTAGTGGCACAATCACAGCTCACTGCAATCTCTCACTCAAAGGCTCAACTCATTCTTCTATCTCTGCTTCCTGAATGGCTGGAACTATAGCTGTGTGTCCCTCTACTCAACTAATTTATTTTTATTTTCTTTTATTTTTGTGAAGACACAGAGTTTCACTTTGTACCCCACTTTGTTTCAAACTCAAGGGTTCAAATGATCCACCATGTTTGACAAAATATTTTTCTTTATTAAGGAAAATAGTGTAATTGTTGAAGAAAGGTATGTCAGGGGGAAATGCACACTTCCACACCGAAATATGTAAAACTGAATTTTATTGGCAGATATTTTGCCTCAGTTAATGGTGACCATGACAGTTAATGTTGTCCATGAAGGGTGGCACCTGTGGCTCAGTGAGTAGGGCCCCGCCCCATATACCGAGGTTCGCAGGTTCAAACCCAGCCCCAGCCGAACTGCAACAAAAAATAGCCGGGAGTTGTGGAGGACACTTGTAGTCCCAGCTACTTGAGAGGCTGAGGCAAAAGAATGGCTTAAGCCCAAGAGTTGGAGGTTGCTGTGAGCTGTGTGACGCCATGACACTCTACCGACGGTGATAAAGTGAGACTCTCTTTCTACAGAAAAAAGAAAAAAAGAAAAATGCTGTCCATGAAAAGAAAAATTCCAACTTGGGAATTTGTTTTCTGATAAAGACTATTTTATTGCATTAACATACAATATTATTTTTACATTTTAGTATCAATGGTATATTTTAAAAGTGTACAAATAAAATTATGAACTACCTTTATTTGAAGGTAGTTAAAAGGGATAAAGCAAATAATCCCCTTTTATTTTTCTCCATCACAGGTGATTTTATTCATTTCTCACAAATAACATACTGGTATTCTTCACCTAACCATTTGTACTTGTCATTCTCAATGGTCAGGGTTCAATTTTGCTGATTAAAAGAGTTTATCTTAGATTCTACCTATTTTTAAAAATAAATTCCTCTTGAAAAATGACATGATGCTACATTTTCCCTTAATTATGTTATTGTAATAACAGTTGTTACACAATTTTTAAGTTAAAATGACATTATTAAATGTGAAGTTCGAATAAAGAGCAAAAATATTTAATATTAATTTAGAATAATAATAGGCCCATTAGCTATACTAGTAAAATTCCATTCTATTTCAGAACATGGTTTTTGTATAACTTGGCATTCTGGGATGTGTCTTACAAAGTGCTGCATAAGCTGAGGGGTGGAGATAAAGGGTTGTGATAAGGAATGAAATATAGTTCCTACACTTGACCACTTATAGGAAATCTATGGTTTTTGAGTCTGAACAGGGAGTTGGCATTGAGGGAGGCAGCATTACAAAGACATCTAGGAAACTATTAATGTTTCATTCCTTTATCCGTGTGTGTTCTATGAGTGTTTTCACTATGTGGTAACTGATTTGCCATCTATCTATAATTTGTCTTATTTCTGTTTATGTAACACTGCAATAAAATGTTAAACAAGATCAAAAATGACAAATGCCTTACAAGCACTTCTAAAAGACTATTTTTATTCAAAGTAGGTAAGTGGAAGTAAAGATATTCCAAGCCACCTGTGAAGAGGAGTTTCTGAAAGTAGAAAAGCTTGACATTGCTGGGCAATTGAGTTTTAATCTATATAACTTTTCCACATTTGAAATAAATTTATGACAATGCTAAATAATATATAGTGTTTAGATTAAAAACTACATAAAGTTTTTAATCTTTCTGTAGTTTTAAACTTTTGTCTTTATTAGAAAACAAATTTCTGAGTTGGAATTTTTCTTTTCATGGACAGCATTAACTGAGGCAAAATATCTGCCAATAGTGAAAGTGTGCATTTCCCCCGACATACCTTTCTTCAACAACTTATGTGGTTTTATAATGTGCACTTACCATATTGTAGCAGCCCATATAGTGTGCGGCAAGAAGTAAAAGTTATAAGAAACACCTGTATAGCTCTGGTGTCAAGGACATGGGGAGCGATTTGGCTCTCCTAACAAACATGAGAGCTTGGGAGAGGAGAGCATCAGTGATTGGCAGTCTCTCTCTACACCTGTGGTGTTAAGAGCCAAGGGAGTGTGTCTATAAGAGGCTGGAGGAGAAGGCAGTCGGGAGCACACATTCTATCACGGACCCACTCACTCTGTCTCTTCTCCTGCCTGTAGAACACCTGCACGGCCTCTCTCTGTATGAAAGACTGCTAAGATGTATTCTTCTTACTAAGACTGCTTTACTCCCTCAAATATTGTCTTTCTCTCTCTCTCCCTTCTGCTAAAGCAAATAACCCTCAGGCACCTAAGAGCAATTGTTTCTGAGCAAAGTAGCCTAGCAGTCCATGTCTGGAACCTAGATAAGCCGGGGGCCGGAGACCTGGGCAGTCCCGGTCTGATAAATGGCAACCACGAAGGGACCCAAACACTGTATGCATAAGCATTATGCATTTTTTAATAAATAAAATAGTCTGTCATGATTTTAAAACAATTCCCTGTGGATTGTTTTATGTAAAGATTGAATGTAAAATGTGTTCTATGAATCAATGAAACATTGTGCAGGGTCTTGGTCAGTGTATCAAGCAGTCTGAAGGTGTTGGATAGAAATTCCAGCTAAACGTCTGCAGAAAACAAAGGCAAATACATACCCATGTTATGAGTCAAGGTCAAGCTATATAACTCACTTGCTAGCCCAAAATAAAATGATCTCAGGACATCAACTTGTCCCCCTGAAACCTAGTGGTCCTCTCAAATGACAGTGTCAGACGAGAAAGTTAGCATTTATCTATGTGGCTGTCGGAAAGTTAACCAGAAGTGGTTATAGAGAGAACAGCTTTGGTGAATAAAAATATCATGCTCTGCGGACCCTGATTAGATTCCCTCCTTGCTGCCATGATCACTTCATACCTCTAGTATGCCAGCACTAAGCCAGCCAGTGACAGTGGTTGGCAGATAGCAAATGGCTTAGTTACTTCATCTACTTGGTTGTTTGGTACCCTCTCCTTGGCTGATGGTATTTAGTGAGTGTTAACTCAAGCTTCTTCATATCTTTTTTACATTTCTGTGAGTCCATAAAAACAGATTATTCTCCAGCCCTCTTTCTCTCCAATGTCATCTTTCTTGATCCAAGCCACTGAGCAGCTACCCAAGCTCTTCACCACTTCTGTAAATTAGTGTTTATTTTTATTTTGGTCCACGCTTCTTTCCAGACCATGTGAAGGAAGTAGTCTTCGTTGTGAGGATTTTCCTAACTTTTCTCCTTCAGGACCAATGCTGATTTTGGCTTCAGTGCATCCGCAGTCATGTCTACTTTGCACCCCTTACTGAGAAAACATACCTATTAAGCTAACTTGGCCTTTCTCTCCTCCATTAGTAAGTCATAAAATTATCTTACGCTGAAGAAAAGTTCACACTATTAGTATTGAGTGACATGGGGTCTATCTTTTCATGTACCTTCCTTGTGTCATGGGTTCTGCTTCTTCCTGACCTTGAATCCATTTTTTCCCAGCTTATAGTGGCCACCCTTACATCTGACTTGTTGAATTTGACCAAATTCAGTTAGTGACAGCCAGTTCTGATCTTCTGTTTTTAGCACAAAACTTTCTAGGAAAGAAAAAAAAAGTAAAATTCACTTTCTGAGCTTATCCATTAATACTGTATAATGAATATATGATAAATAAAAAATACATATAAATCTATTATATAAATTGACTCCAAAACTAACAAGTGTTTCAGCAAAGCAAATATAAAGTACAAAACAATACATTATGAATAGATTTGTATTTTAGTGCCTAATATTGGAAATTAAAGGCTCAAACTATAAAAATATGTATGAATTTTACTGTATTAAAACTTATATCATAAAATGTAAGAAGAAATGCTAAGTAGTTTATTTGTGTACAACATGAGGAGCAGAGATTTAGTCACCAATTAGACACAGACTCTTCAAATTCTATTATGTAAATAAACTTCCCTCTGCCAAATGGCCAAACAATGTGAAAATATAGTTTAATAAAAAGAAAATATACATTGTGAATAAAATGTTGCTGAATATTCAATTTTACTAGGTATTAGAAATTTCAGTGTTTATAACTTTTAGCTCCATTTTATTAAAAAGTAGCATCAAAAGTATCTAATATTTCCAAATTTGGGAAAGAGCTAGAATATCAGAAATTGACAGACATTCTCACTTCTGTTTACACTGTGATTTGGCATTTTGAATAGTGTTTGAATAAACATTTTGAAAAGTAAATTTAAAATATGTATATGGTAAAATCAAAACTATATAAAGATATGAGGCCATGTATAACCTAGCAAGTCCCTTTCTCAGTGTAATTCCTGGAGGACTAGAGCCCAGAGAAACTCTATTCCATGAAAACAAGATACAATGCAATTTTTTTTATTACAACTTTTTGAACATCAAAAATTTGGAAAAGCCTAAATGTCCACCAATGGAAAAATGCATACATTATGGTATAATCATAAATAACAACTCTGAATCATGAATTTTCATTATGTGAGTGTGTGTGCATACATGGAAATAAAAAGAGAGTGTGTAACAGATGTAGAAGTTCTGATAAAGTTAAAATGTGAAAAAGGAAGTGTTTTAAGATATGCATGCAGCACACTTACCAATATCTGAAGTATCTGAAAGATAATAAATACTGGAATTGATTTATTTGGATGGAGTAAGGCAAATCAAGGGGAGGAACAGTATGCAACTGTGTAGAACTATCAGACTGTATATTTTTAGTACTTTTCAGAATTTGATAGGTATTTTGGTGTTTTTATGTTGTTTATACCATTTCTATAAGGCTACAATGTTTTATTTTATTCTATTTTATTTTTTATTTCCGATTAATATATGAATACAAACGATTATGTTACATTGTTTGTTTGCATTTGTTAGGTGAAAGTTCAAGTTGTAGTTGAGCCCTTTGCCCTGGAGGCGTGCCCTATACCCCCACATTGCATCAGTTCCATGAGAGATTACATGCCAAATCCCTCTCCTCTCCCCACCTACATTTTAGATTATATTCTTTAAAAATAATCCAAATGGGAAAAAATCCATCAGTCACTTTTATTACATCTAATCTGTCACTGAAAAATTTCAGAACCTTGAAGATATTACTACATTTATATTTCCATTTCTCCTTAATAATTATTTCCAAATCTAGTCATGTCAAATAAGTGGTCTTCATTTGCTTTCTCCTCTTCCTTTATGTCAAAAACTGAGAATGAATATCTCTGGAGAGTAATACAAGTCTTATTCAGGAGGGAAACTTCTCCATATAACCATTGCCCATTATCTGTGAAGGATATCCTTATAAAGTCAGGTATCAATGAGTTTTAATATTGGAGAAGCAGAACTTTGAGTAGAAAATATTGGGTAATATAGTTTAAAATGCAAGTAAACATATTTTAGTCCTATTGATATCTTAGTTCTATCAATAAGGAGCTTTATGAACAAGGGGAAACCACCTAGGCGAGGTGCCCATATTCTAACTATTCTTGTAAAGAGGATAAATTTTAGATTATCTTTTTAGATTACTATGAAGATCAAATGTATTAACATAGATACATAGAAAAGTACATAAATGATAGATTAGAGTTAATTGAATTCAGTTTAGAAATGTCTAGTATGTCTCTAAAGATTGTTTATTTTATTTTATTTTTATTATTATTATTTTTTTATTGAGTCATAGCTGTGTACAATAATTCAGTCATATGGTACAGTGTGCAGGCTTCACATATATTGTCTTTAAAATATGAAATTATTTATTAATGATAAAAGTACTGATTTTTTTTAAATATTAGGGAAGTATGAACGGGTATCTTGTTTGAGAAGAGTTACTCAGATTTTCTAATGCCCATCAAGCCATAACTCCAGTCTCTTCAAGAGAAAAAATAGCAGGCAGATTATCAATTTAGGGGCAACGTAACTTAGCCAGGATGCCTCAAAGCCATCAAGGTGATCACAGACAAGAGTGCTGAGAAGAACTCAGAGAAACAAACCCATTAAATTTAATTGTTATACTGTAAGGGATCTTAGACATAAAAAAGATATTATGTGAAAGCTAAAGAAATCTAAATGAACTATGGACTTTTGTTGACAACGCTTTTTTGGTATACACTTGAGAATTGGTCCTTGGAAGGCCCGTGTATACATACCCAAACCCATGCGTGCTCAAGTCCTACAGTCAGCCCTCTGGAACCCACATAGGAGAAGTCCTCCTGTATACACAGGTTTTCTTTGGGGGGGGGGTTGCAGTTTTTGGCTGGGACCGGGTTTGAACCCACCATTTCTGGTTTATGGGGCCAGCGCCCTACTCCTTGAGCCACAGGCGCCGCCCTGTATACACAGGTTTTGCAGCCCCCAAATATTGTATCTTCAGTCACATTTAGTTGAAAAATATTCACATATTAGAGGGCACGTCAGTTCAAACCTTGTGTTGAGGGTAAAGTGTAATAATCCTATATCAATACCGATCTATTAATTGTAACAAAGACACTACACTAACGGAAGATGCTGATAACAGAAGAAATGGTGAGGACAGTAGGATATGGGAACTCTGAACCTTCTGCACTATTTTTCTGTAACTCTTAAACTGTCTCTTAATATAGTCTAGTAAAATTGCATACTAAGAATTTGAAAAAAATTTTTCTAGAGCATTCTTTCATGTCTTATCATGTAGTCTTCCATACTTGCAAAAACTAAGGAAAAGGCAGCCAGACATAATTTAAAGATTGGGGAATAGAGGCCAGGTACGGTGGCTCACACCTGTGATGCTAGCACTCTGAGAGGCCGAGGTGGGCGGATTGATTGAATTCATGGGTTTGAGATCGGCCTGAGCAAGAGTGAGACCCCATCTCTAAAAGTAGTCGGGTGTTGTGTCCAGAGCCTGCAGTCCCAGCTGCTCGAGAGGCTGAGGGAAGAGAATTGCTTGAGCCCAGGAATTTGAAGTTGCTATGAGCTATGATGCTGTGGTACTCTACCAAAGGTGACAAACTGAGACTCTGTCTCACACACACACACACACACACACACACACACACACACAAAGATTGGGAGATAGAAAAAAGTTGCCATCTTCCCAATTTAAATTTGACACTGTAGAATGTACCCCCAATTTTCCTGAAAATTGTTTCAGAATTATTAGATCACTTCTTCTGAACAGAGTTGAAAAAGTTTTGGGGCAGGATTAAGGTAGTGTGAACCAGGACAAGTTTTACGCATCATTTTTTAATATGTGTTTTCCTTTATACAGAATCTACGGTCTTCTTTCTGATTCCCAAAAGATTTTAGATATTACTGTATGAACCATATGTTAAAACTCAGTTCTGGTTTTCATAGCTAAATCTAAAAACATATATTTAACTTTTCCAAATTAAATCTGTTTTCCAATCCATTTTTTCCAGGACCTATAGATATCAAAATCATTGTTTTTTTATTTTTATTTTTATTTTTTTTTTGAGACAGAGTCTCAAGCTGTCACCCCAGATAGAGTGCTGTGGCATCACAGCTCACAGCAACCTGTAATTCCTGGGCTCAAGCGAGTCTCCTGCCTCTGCCTCCCAAGTAGCTAGGACTGCAGGCGCCCGCCACAACGCCTGGCCTT
>CAUYRH010119110.1:0-27497 GCA_963574655.1 Perodicticus potto
CACTACCAGGAGCTTTGGTGTTTTCTGTATTCTTTTCTGTAAATCAATTCTGCCTTATCACGGATGGGTGGGAGGGGGGAAATAATGTAATGAAGAATAATAAAATACATGTATTTAAAAAAAAAAAAAAAAAAAAAAAAGAAATTATTCCATAACATTGACAAGGAGGGAATCCTCTCTAACTTAATATACAAAGCCATTATCACCTTGATACCAAAGCCTGGAAAGGTCAAAACTAAAAAAGAAAACTACAGACCAAAATCATTTATAAACACACATACAAAAATCCTCAACAAAATACTATCAAACCTTATTCAAAAGCACATCAGAAAGATAATTCACTATGACAAGTTGGCTTCAGCTGAGGGATTCAAGGATGCCTCAACATACACAAATCAGTAAACGTGATTCACCACATAAACAAAAGCAAAAACAAAGATCATATGATCATGTCAATAGATGCAGAAAAAGCATTTGATAAATCCAAGGTGCCATATTTTGGAGTAGTGTGTCCCATACCTCATTTCTCTTTATTTATTTTTTTCCTAATTTTAAAATTAACAAAATTGGCATTATCTAGCTCTCTGTTGTAGTCTGGTTTGAACCTTCAAATCTTTTACTTCATGTAGCGCTATCTAATATGCTAAAAGAATTGGTCATCAGTATCACTGAGTTATCAAATTGGTCTTCAGGAAACACTAATTTATCAAACTAATTGAATACCTAAAAAACTAACCAAACAACTGATCTTTCTTAAACCAAACTGAATGCCCTTATTGTAAAAAAAAACCTAAATATTTAATTAAAAATGAGTGTCTATCTGAATTTGTATTTAGTTCTAACAGATGTATTTATTTTCCTGTACATTTTTATTTACATTTGATTTTATGATACTGTCAAAATACAAGATAAACTATGTCCCCTTATTAGTTTCTGTTTGGAAGGCCTTTGGGGGGGGCACTTTTAAAATATCCTCCATGAACACTGATTTTTTTCAGATATCCAATTTGTTTTAGTTAAATTTGGAAATTTATATTTTATTGAATGATTTTTCTGCCTCTCTTGAGAGAATCATATGGTCTTTGATTTTGCTTCTCTTGATATGGTGAATTAGCTTTATGGATTTGCGTACGTTAAACCAGTCTTGCATCCCTGGGATGAAACCTACTTGATTGTGATGAATGTTTTTTTTTTAATGTGTAGCTGTAATATACTGGCTAGGATTTTGTCGAGAATTTTTCCGTCTCGATTTTTTGGAATAATTTTTGCACTATGGGTATAAGCTCTTCTTTGAAGGTTTGATAGAATTCTGGTGTGAATCCATCTGGACCAGTGCATTTTTTTGTTGGGAGTTTTTTTTATTGTTTCTTCAGTCTTGGTTCTTAAAATCGGTCTGTTCAATAGATCTATTTCTTCTTGGTTAAGTCTAGGGAAAGGGTGTGATTCCAGGTACTGATCCATCTCCTCCACATTGTCAAATTTCTGGGCATAGAGTTTCTTATAGTACTCAGAGATGATCTCTTATATCTCTGTGACATCTGTTGTTATTTCCCCTTCATTGTTTCTGATTGAGGTTATTAGAGATTTTACTTTTCTGTTTTTAGTTAATCTGGCCAAAGTTTTACCAATTTTATTTATTTTTCAAAAAAACAATTTCTGTTTTGTTACTTTTCTGAATGATTCTTTTGTTTTCAATTTCATTAATATCTGATTTAATTTTGGTTATTTTGGTTATTTCTTTTCTTCTGCTGGGTTTGGGGTTAGATTGTTCTTCTTTTTTCAACTCTATAAGATGGTTCATGACAATGGAATATTGTGGAGAGCTCAGAAATGAACCCACACATGCACCATCAATTGATTTCCGATGATATGGGAAAAAGACAGTCTCTTGAATAAACAGGAAAACTCAATGTCCATATGTAGAAGAATAAAATCCAACCCTTGTCTCACACCAAAATCAACTCAAGATGGTTTAAAGGCTTAAACGTAAGACCTGAAACTATAAAACTGAAAAGGCAACAAAGAAGAAAAGCTACACTACTTTGGGTCTGGGTGGTGATTTTCTATATTTAATTCCAAAAGCATAAGCAACAGAAACAAAAATAGACGATTGGGATTACTTTAAAAAATAGCTTGGGAAAACAAAGAAAACCATTGACAGAAGAGGAAACAATGTAAGAACTGAGAGAAAATATTTTCAAGTCATGTGCCTGACAAGTGGTTAATATTCAAAACATAAAAAACTCAAGCTGCTCTTTAGAAAGAAAACAGATATTCTAGTGAAAATTGAACATGTCTGAATAAGCATTTCTCAAAAGAAGACATTCAAATGACCAACAGATATATGAAAAAAATGCTCAGCATCACTAATCATTAGGAAATGCAAATTACAACCACAGGAAGACATCACTTCAGACCTATCAGAATAGTGGATATCAATAAGACAAAAATTAAGTATTTGCATGGATGTGGAAAACAATAACCCTTGTACCTTCTTGGGGGAAATGTAAATTAGTGTCACCATTATGGAAAACTGTAACTCAAAAAACAAAAAATAGAATTGCCATATGATTCCAGAATCCTACTTCTGGGTATTTACCTAAAAGATGTGAAATTAGTATGTTGAAGAAATAGGTATCTGTGCATGTTCATTGCAGCACTGTTCACAACAGCCAAGTTATGGATCAACCTAACTGTCCATCAATATATGAATGGACCATCCTGTGCTATCTCACTGACACCTAGGGTCTGTTGAGAAAGGGAGGGCAGAATGGTGGTGGCCAGAGCCTGGGGCAGGGAAGGATGAGGTGGTGCTGATCAAAGAGTCCAAACCTTCAATTAGATAAGGGGATATGATTTTATGCTTTCTTTGAGGCATAATTTGCAGAGTGGTGAATACATTAAGTAATAGTGTATTATACATTTCAAAATCACTAAGTAAATTTCTTTCTTTCTTTCTTTCTTTCTTTTTTTTTTTTTTTGTAGAGACAGAGTCTCACTTAATTACCCTCAGTAGGGTGCTGTGGAGTCACAGCTCACAGCAACCTCTGACTCCTGGGCTTAGGCGATTCACTTGCCTCAGCCTCCCGAGTAGCTGGGACTACAGGTGCCCGCCACAACACCCGGCTATTTTGTTGTTGTTGCAGTTTGACCAGGGCTGGGATTGTACCCACCACCCTTGGTATATGGGGCCGGCACCCTACCCACTGAGTCACAGGCACCACCCCTAAGTAAATTTCACATGTTCTTACCACTAAAAAAGATAAGTATTCGTAGCAATGAATATGTTAGTTAGCTTGATTTAATTATGCCACATCATATTCATGAGTCACAACCTCTCTTTCTTCCCTTAAATATAAGATAGACAACTATAATTTGTTGTTTTTACAATAAAAACTTATGTACTTGTTGAAATGAAGTATGTATTTCTCTTAGATAAAATGATAGCATATCACATGCCCTTTTGCCGTCTTACTTTTCTTTCCTTCTTGTCTTGCAGGACCCTGGCCATTCAAGAGATCATCCCACAGCTGTGCGTAGAGATACCCTTCACTCATGTTTACAACTGCACAGTGCTCCACAGTTTAGATTCACAGTAGTACATTCAACCAGACCCCAGTTGACGGACTTTGGAATTATTCTAGTGTTTTGTTATTAAAAAATTTGTTTTAACAAATTAGAACTGTTAATTCAAAATTTGCCAGTGTTATCTTTGGGATCAAAGCTTAGAAGCAGAATTTTTTGGTCAAAGTCACCAAATAATTTGTCACATATTACTAAATTCTCTTCCCTAGGGTTTTATATCATTTTGCATTTCTATCAGATATGTATGAAGGAATCATCTTCTATCTTCACAATTTCACCAATAGAGTAAGTGGTTAAAATTTTCGATTTAGGTGAAAGAAATTGTTTCTGAATGTAGCTTAGACATGCATTTCTCTCATGGATAAATTTGAGTACATTTCATGTACTTATAGGCCATTTACTTTTTTCCCTGTGACCTATTATTTTACTGTCTTTTGATCCTTTTTCTATAGAATTGTTACCCTTCCTCATTTCTACTTTTTATTTTTTTGACATCTGCACCAGAATGTTCATTGCAGCACAATTCATAATTGCCAAGACATGGACGCAGCCCAAGTGCCCACTGACCCACGAATAAACCAACAAATTGCCGCACATCTATACCATGAAATACCGTGCAGCCATAAAAAGATGGAGACTTTACATCTTTCATGCTTACCTGGATGGAGCTGGAACATATTTTTCTTTTTTTTTATTGTCTTTATTATTAAATCATAGCTGTGTACAATAGTGCAATCAAGGGGTACAGTGTGCCGGTTTCATCGGGATATTAACCCTTCACCTCTGGTACAACTTGCAAACATTGTCAGTGTCACTTCATTTTATTTTGCTATTTTTTGCTATGCAAAGATTTTTTTTTAATTACTTTAATCAAATTATTCAAACTTTTGCCTGATTACTTCTAGACTTTGAGTCCTAGTTAGGAAAGTGTGCTTCATTCTAAGATTATAGAGCAATCTATCCATACTTCCCTCTCACACTTGTGTGCTTTTATTTTTAAACTTATTTCTCTGATCCATTTGGAATTTATCCTGGGGTGTGTTTTAAGGAATGGCTGAATTTTGTCATATTCCACATGGCTTGTCCATTTGTTTCAACACTAACACATCAAATTTAGCAGACCATGTTATGTTCAACCCCATTAAATCAGCAGAGTTTCCAGAAGTACCAGTTCTTCTCTTTACTGCCTACCTTGCAAGTTTAATTCGCTTTTACATTCTACTTCCCTTACAGTTGTTTTTAATCTATCCTTTTCTCTTTTTTCCATCTCAGCTCTTTTTCATCTTTTGACAGGCTCCCTTCTGTTGGAGACTGTGTCTTCTTGCATTTCCTAAGGATGCCTAGCCTCATTCAATTCTTTTCTTAATTCTATAAAAATCATTTTCTGGTATGTTATTTCTCTGAGCTTTAGAATGTGATTCCTTTCCCTTCATTTTGTTATTTCTCAGCCTCTCATCATAGGTTCGCGGGGAGTTTGTTTTTTTCCTCTGTTGATCAAGGTTAACTTTATACAATCTAGTGGCTCATCAGCTGTCAGAGAGTGAATTGTGAGTAGATTTTATGGTGGTGAAATCTCTCAGTTCCATGAGTGAAGAACATATATACACGTGCAGTTCTCAACGTGGGCATTCATCACTTTAGGTTGCTATCTCTTGCTGGCTGCTTCTTATCGGCACGCTAGTGAGAGCTCAAACATTGCAAATAAATAACTGGGACTCCCAGCCTTCACTCCTGGGTTCTGCCTGTTTCCTACCCTAGTCAAAATACATCTTACTGAAACTGAACTTCTCAAGCTGTGAGCCTCCCTCTAAGAGGCTCTGTTCACCCACCCTCCCTAGATGTTTAGAGGCTGACATTGTGTAGATGGGCAAAGTTGGGGAGGAGGTGGAAATAAACTGGGGGGAGTTTTGTATACTTTTCCAGCTGCCTGGAAATTTAGCCTTTACATATCAGTTAAACAGATACATTATTTTATGCTGGGAGATAAATAATAATTTTAAACACTTTTAATGTCATCGTGGTTTCATGAATTAAAATCTGGGTGTTCCCTGAGGGGAATCCTATGAAGGGTCTTCTTAATTCCGCTCTATCTGTTGTATTAGATTATCAACTTAGTTTGGGATGTTGTCCTAAACTCCAGTCATTCATTCTTTTTGGCCTGAAAGTTAAGGTACTGGTATTTCCAGCTTGGGACAATTTAAAATCAGAATATCCTTTTGTGGAAAGCTTTTATGCACATCTCCCCCCCCCCCACATACACACACAGTGCATCCCAAACATCTCCCTAAAGTCGCCATACACAGGGAAAATGGGAAATGGTAGCTAACTGTACTTTTATTTACAAAATATTTATTACAAAATTTTACAAAACTTTTTACAAAATAGTCTCTATGTGTTGGCCACCTCTTTAAAATTCTGTAATGAATATTTTGTAAATAAAGTTTCAACTATAACTATAGTTATAGTTTCAGCTATAACTCCCCATTTACCACATAGATGGCAGCTTAGGCTGACTTTTAGGACACCCTGTATAGTACGAATGTTTACTTTTTCAACCTAAAAGTGGTCAAGCGTATAGTCAAGGTATAACTTCTTTTCACAAAGGACACAAGTGAAAATCACATTAAATGCTATGTGAGGTTTTACAATATTCTATTGCAAACTGGTGACCTTAGCCAAAATATATGAGAACATTTCTACTTGCTCCCAGTGGTAAGGCACTCATGTTAACTTGTACGGGAAATATTGATAAGTGTACAGAAGTGCAATAAACCGTCTGTACAAGTCTCTGTATAGACTCTTTAACAATCATGACTGAACTCTAGGTATACTGCTGAAAAGCAGAATCCATAGACTTATTTCAACTTTTCATTATATGTACCTTTCAAGGCACATTTGATGAAAGAGCAAAGGAAATTACATTTCCTTGAACTAACACTGGATTTTTTAAAAATCTAATGAACATCCTCTTATTCCTAAATGTTCATCTCAATAATATTGAGTTTGTTGCTGACGCTGACATTATTGCTCTCTAAGCTAAATCTCCAAAGTGGAGAAAAACACCAGCCTCTGTTGAATGACTGAGAGCGTCTGGCCGTATTTGAGATGCTATAAAACTCCTTTCTGAAGATAAGAAACTATAAAAAGGCAGGTAGAAGACGATACAGTTCAGAGGCAGAGAAGGTAAGTAGAGCTGATCCCAACTTTGCCACCAGCTGTATGAATGACTTAAACCCATTTTCCTTATTTGTAAAGCAATCCCAGTGTTGCCTGGACAATCACAAAAGAAAATTATAGGAAGTGATTAGAAATTTAACCAGGACACAGCAAGTACTCAACGACAGCTCTTTGTATGACTGGGATTGGGGAGGGGGGGTTAGATCAGTATTATCTCAAAGAAGACTGATAGATTTGGCAATCTTTGTCTCTTGAATGCACAAAAAGCATTTTCTGAGAAGCACAAGAGAGTGCTGTAGAGATTCTCTGTTCATTCATTATCAGTCCTGGAATAATTAGGTGGCTGATTGTGAAAACGAGGTGCGGAGTTAGACAGAGAGGGAGAAAGTGCAGCGGAGGTAAGGAATGTGGGCGGCTATCTGGCTCAGTGGGAGTCACAGAAATGGCGCTGGTTCAGCAGCAGCAGCAGCAGCAGCTCAGCTCTGCAAGGCCACCAGACATATGGCACCCACAGTGTGGCACCTGCCAAATTATCGCCAGAATCACTTCAAGTGACAAGGTTATATGGCATCTGGTACTATCCGGGTGTCCAAATATTTTTCTTCTTCTTATCATGTAAATACTGAGTATTTCTTTTAGAGTATACGGCTTTAAGCTACATGTTTGTTTGTTTGTTTTAATTTTTATTAAATCATAATTGTGTACATTGGTGCAATCATGGGGTACAATATGCTGACTTTATATACAATCTAAAATATTTTCATTAAACTATTTATCATAGCCTTCATGGCCTTTAAATCACTATATGAAGACATTTATATTCTACTTTTAGTAATTTTCACTTGTACCCTCGTAAGATGCACCGTAAGTGTGATCCCACCAATCACCCTCCCTCCACCCATCCTTCCCCCTCCCCTCCCTTGCCCCTTTTTACCTCTTTTGTGTTTACATTGGGTGGAGCTGGAACATATTCTTCTTAGCAAAGTATCTCAAGAATGGAAGAAAAAGTATCCAATGTACTCACCCTACTATGAAGCTAATCTATAGCTTTCATATGAAGGCTAAAACCAAGTTATAGCACAAGCTACATGTTTTAGATCCCATAACATCTCATCAATTTCTCACACCCACACGTTTTACTGTCTGTACTATAAACTTTGTCCAAGAACCCAAGCATCATAGTAATTTGTCCGGATGTTAAATAAAGGTATCTATTACTTTCTTCCAAAGTGTTTGGATTATGCCAATCATTTGGATGGTATAAAGCCGGTAAGTTAAATCAGAGGGGAACGGATTTGAAATTTGAGTTCTAACTTCAATAGGTACTTACTGAACTTCAATTTCATTTGACACTTAAGGGTAAAACAACAAAATTAACTCCATACAGAGTGGACTCTTGCTGTCTTTCAAATGTGAATTTCTTCATAGACTCCCAATGTGACAGTGAGAAAGAAAACATGGTACTGATATTTCCTACACTTAGCTGATCGTGGCACTCTCCACTGTGGGCCTTGGAGAGGTGGGAGTCAAGAAACGTGCTTGCAGAAGTGGCGATGTACCTTGACGGTTTAAGTTAAGAGGTAGAACTGAGTCTAGAGACATTAAGGCCTGGGTAATTAAAGACTAAAAATAGTAGATCTTGGTTTTGTCCAATGATTCTTTTAAAGCTAGTTTTCTGACTGAGACTTTATGATAGCAACTGATATTTTCTGGGAGCCATTTTCTCACCATATTTTCTTATTTCTCAAATTGCTGTCATTGACACAGCTGGAAGCTTTTTACAACTCTTAATCTATTTAGGCAAAAATTTAACCTTCTGCACAAAGAATGAAATAACTTAATTTCACTTAACTTTAGTTAGAGATGACATCAGGAAGAAAAGCGTATGTGCTTGCCTATAGCAAGCACTTCAAACACAGCCTTTTGCATCACGTTTTATTTTAAAATATATTTGAAATTGCTTCTGAAAAGTCCAGAACGCCCACTGACATGGAAAAGAATTGCACACAGCCGTGCACACGCCATCTGCCCAGGCAAAGTTGAGTGATAAGGTTAGTTTTAGCTTAGCACCGTGTGTGGTTGGGCAGTTCCCAGCTGAAAACTACAACAGTACAGGGAAATGTTCATTAAAAGAAGAGACCGGGCTACCGGTATGTGTGGCGGGTGTGGGCTGCGTAATCTCCGGAGCACAGGAGCTGGTCGTGCAGATGGCCGGTGGCTGAGAGAAAGAAAGGCAGAGCTCCCTCTTAGGGCTTCGGACAAACCTAGCCAGGACTACAAGTCAGTACTTAACACTCTGCAAAGGCTGACACGGGAATTGCAGAGTTCGCAATACAGAACAAAGAGGTATTTTACCTTCCATGAAAGTTAATATGAACTGGGATCTGACTGAAGTGACCGCCAAGCACCTGTCTGTCTTGAACATTTTGCCTGGAATAAATCAACAGGCCTCAGTCTTAAGGTGATGTGTCAAATGGAATGGCCTCCCTCCTCCACTGTGGATGCAGAAAACCCACCCAGCTCTGAGAGCCTCACGACATTCCTGACTCACTTTATTTTTGACAGCAGAACCACAGGCCACGCTTCCCTTGTAGCCACAGAATGCACATGGCCTGTGCAAACCAGCCAGTAAAATACCATCTAAAAGAAGAGCTGAGGTTCTAACCATTCTCAAAAAGAGATGACGATTTCACAGTCTAGTGGTAAATATAGAACATAGAATTAGGGCATCTGTTCTCTTTGCAGAATTCACTCTTTGTTTATCTTTTAATTTAAGAAAAGGCATACAATGCATATGTCTCGGAGCACACTTGCCACAAAAAATGATGTGTTGCAATAAATTAAGAAAAGAACTGAGATTTTGATGAATTGTAGTGAAAACTTGATTAAGATAAATTGGGCTTTTCAATACACCCTTAACAGCATAAGTCAAAGACTATAAAGGAAAATGAAGACATTTTCCCCCATAATTATTCATCCTCCATGTTTTCCAACTCATAAAACAGATCACACAGCAGAAATTTCTGTGAAAGCTCCACCATTCTAAGAGTTCATTGACAATCATTAAGACAGCTAATCTTGAGTACAGAGACGTAAAGAACACCCAACAGTGCTTATTTCCTGCTCTTTGTCCCAAAGTATACTCAGAAGAAACAAAATCATTTTACCAGAGCACATTTGCACTAGAATGTTCACTGCAGCTCAGTTCACCATTGCCAAGATGTGGACTCAACCCAAGTTCCCATCAACTCATGAATGGATTAATAAACTGTGGTGTATGTACACCATAGAATACTACTCAGCCGCAAAAAGATGGAGATTTTATATCTTTTGTATTGACTTGGGTGGAGCTGAAGCCCATTCTTCTTAGTTAAGTATCACAAGAATGGGAAAGCGGGTATCCAATGTACTCAAAACTAATAGGAAACCAATATATAAATAACTATATGCCCACATGAGAGAAAAAACACACCTAAATTCAGGGGGGAGAAGGGGCAGGAGAGAGGGAAGGAGGGAAGGAAATAGGTGTGCTCTCTGCTAACTTGGCACAATATAAGGCTGTTATGGCACTCCCCGTGGGTGAAGGGCTCACTACTTCACTGGAACTTTACCTAACAAATGCAAACAATGTAAACAATTTGACCTAATTATTTTTACCCTCGTATTAATCTGAATTTTTAAAAACTGAGATGCATGTGTTCTGGAATTTTGTTTATGATATTTACACTTTCTTTCCATTACATTATTACTTATAAGTGTAAAATAAATGAAGGATAGAAAAATGTGTTATGACAAATTATAGTTATAGATGTATAACTTCTTTTGATTTCAGAAAAACTAATGAGAAATATAAAATAAGACGAAGCTCCAACAAATTTCAGGGCTGAAGAAAACATTCTTGATAAATAGTTTCTGGAATTTGACCTGGCAAGATTTCTAGTCTACATGACACCGCCCCCCAACTTCCCCTATTCTTTGTGTTCAGAAAATCTTGCTGTTGTGTATTTCTGTTGTAGAATCTCAATGAAGTCTAAAAAATGTTTATTTCTGAATATAGTCAAAGACAGCAAGAAGAGCAGTGACTTAATAATATCTCATGTTGAAAGTGTGTGAGGCCAGGGCAAGTGGCTCATGCCTATAATCCTGGCACTCTGGGAGGCCGAGGCTGGTGGATCACCTAAGCTCAGTTGTTCAAGACCAGCCTGAGCAAGAGTGAGACCCCATCTCTAAAAACAGCTGGGTGTTGTGGCAGGCACCTGTAGTCCCACCTACTCGGGAGGCTGAGGAAAGAGGATTGCTGGAGTCCAAGAGTTTGAGGTTGCTGTGAGCTGTGATGATGCCATGGCACTGTACCCAGGGTGACAGAGTGAGATTCTAAAAAAAAGAAAAAGAAAATGTTTAAAAGTAGATTTTAGATTTTATAGACATGCTTAAATTATTTACAAATTCAAGGTAGCACTCTTTCTTCCATATACTTCTCTAGAAAATCAAGTCAAAACTTTTGGTATCATTATGAAGATAAAATGAGATAGTGTCATGTGTCTACACATAGTTCTATAACATATCCTATACCCTCTGTGATACTATATACTCTATATAATTCTAATAAGTATATATTGCATACTACATACATATAATATGTGCATAGTTTATATGTACTATAACATGCATAGATGTAATGTAACGTATATTCCATATAGAATGCATTCTTATATGTTATACTGGTCATATAGTTTATATACAAACAAATAATATTCTATAGATATAAAATATTAATCAGTATTATTCAAGTTAATGATTGAGCCAATAAACATATAGTTTTCCTTTTACATAAAATTATTCTATTTTAGACATACGAGAAATTTAGTTTTCTTTTATTTTGGGAGATTTTCGAGACAGGGTGTCACTCTGTCACCTGCAGTTAGAGTGCAGTGACATCATCATAGCTCACTTCAGACTCAACCTCCTGGGTTGTACCATGTAGACACTCAGCCAGTGTTTAATTGCTATTTAATGTTGTCAATGAATAGGAGTATTGTACAAAAATCAGATGTTTGCATAGTTAAATAGTTAAGCTTCTTGTTGGTTTTTATTTATTTATTTATTTATGTATTTTTTCCAGTTTTGTCTAGGGCTGGGCTTAAACCCACCGTATACGGGGCTGGCGCCCTACTCCTTGAGCCACAAGTGCTGCCCTATATTTAAGCTTCTTAGTTTTTTAAAAATTAATGATTACTTAGTCTTCAAAGTGTTTTTACCATACTAAGGGAAATTTTCATGTTAGACACAATTATTAAGAGAAAAAAATTAAGACATTGTAGATTTTGAGTATTGTGACAAGTCATTTAAAATTGTATTTGTTTTGCAAAGGTGACTTTCTAGGAGAGAATGGGAAAACTTGAATAGTTAACTACAAATGAATCAGAAACTTATGAATTAAATTACTTCTAAAATGTATGTGGGTTTAAAATTAAATGTAAAATGTCATTGGCAAATTGCATTTTAGATTTTATTTTACCCAAAATGTTTGAATAATAGTTCAAGATGTTTAGTAAAACCAAAACACAGCTGAGTTCCTCCATCATACTATAATTAAAGAATTACTGGGCCCGAGATGAAGCTGGATCTTTAGCAAGCCACTCACTGGATGAGAATACAGTCAGATTCAGCAGTGCTTAGTAAAAATGGCTTTCCTTTCATGCTTGAAATACCATGAAATAAAATTAATTTCAAAATGTCAATGACACAGAATATTCAGAAAGCTTATTAACTATTTCACATTTATGCAGTCATGTAATCAATGGACTCATTATTTATAAACTTTTATAACACTATTGTCAAATTCTACTCATTTCAGTGAGACCTTTGAGAAAATGACCTCATTACAGCCTCTATGAAATTCTATTCACAGTTTCCCAACAAGCATTCCAAGGGTTTGAAAGATAGCTCTTCATTGCTGCCGTCTCTCTGTTATTAGTTTGGCTTCCAATATCTTGACTATTCTGAAGATTTTCATTTAAAAGAAGCTTTTAGATTGGCTTGCTTAGCTGCCATTAAGTGTCTAAAGTTCTACTGCATAAGAGTTTCTTATTTTTTGTGTCTTTTGGCATAGACACCCTTTGGCATAGACAGGTTGCTTAGATGATGTATTTGCCCAGACACGCCTTTCTCATTAGAAATATAAAATGAGGTACGTGGTAATTTTCTTTTTTCTTTTTTTGAGACAGAGTCTTACTGTGTTGCCCTTGGTAGAGTGCTGTGGAATCACAGCTCACAGCAACCTCCAACTCTTGGGCTTAGGCGAGCATCTTGCCTCAGCCTCCCAAGTAGCTGGGACTACAGATGCCCACTACAGCACCCAGCTATTTTTTGGTTGTAATTGTCATTGTAGTTTGGCAGGCCTGGGCTGGATTTAAACCCACTAGCTCCGGTGTATGTGGCTGGCGCTCTAGCCACTTAGCTACAGGTGCTGAGACATTACACGGTAACTTTAATAAATTTTCTGATATAGCCATTTAAAAACATTAAAAAGCAGATAAAATTAATTTTAACAATATATCTTTACCATAATACATCCAAAATTTATTTCAACATGTACTAAAATATTGAAAAGTATGGAGATTTTGTCCTTTTTGATAAAAAAATCTTTGAAATCGGGTGTGTGTTTTATACTCCCAGCACATCTCAGTTCAAACTAATCATGTATCAAGTGCTCAGCGGTCTCTGGCGAGTATTGTATAGGTCAGCTCAGAACAAGATTTAAGCCTCCACCCTACTTTTCTGCCAGATACAGATCTATTTCTCTCACCTTTAGCGGGACAATTGCTTTTTTTTTTTTTAAGTTTCCCAATAATTTCATCAATTCAATATTTAATTATGTATTTATCCATTCTTTTTTATTTTTTATTTCAAATTATTACAAGCATACAAATGTTTTTGGATACATGGATCGCATTGGTAATGGTTGAAGTTGGGGTTATCGGTGCACCCACCCCCCATTAGTGTTCACTGTACTTGGTAGGTAGGTTTTCTCCCCGCCCCCTTTTCCCCCTTCCCTCGGCTTGATTTCCATCGAATTTTACTTCCCTCTACGTACATGTGGGCTCATTGGTTAGTTCCAATTTAATAGTAAGTACATGTGGTGTCTGCTTTTCCATTTCTTAGTTATCCCACTTTGATTTTAAAGGCAATATAACTGCACATCTAGAGTTCTGGACTGTCCTAGATGCCTGAGCAAGGACAATATTAAAAAAATGTACAATGTCAGTAATCGTTACAGAAATGCAAATAAAACCACAATAAGATAGAACCTCACTCCAGTCAGCATGGCTTTTATTAAAAAATCAAAAAGCAGAGATGCTGGTATGGAAGCAGGGAGTTCAGAATGCTTATACACTGTTGGTAGACTGAACATGAGTACAACCTTGGAAAACTGTATGGAGATTCCTCAAAGAACAAGAAGTGCACCCAGCATGCGATCCAGCATTCCCACTCCTGGGTATTTACCCAAAGGAAACTAAGTCATTTCATCAAAAGGCACCTGCAATTGGATGATCACTGAAGCACAATTCACAATTGCAAAGATGTGGAATTAATCCATGTGCCCATCAGTTTATGAGTGAATCAACCACATTGGTATGTGTACCTCATGGAATACCACTCAGTGTGAAGAAGGGTGACGACGCCTTTTGCATCAATTTGGATGGAACTAAAGACTGTTATCTCAAGTTGGGTTACTAAAGAATGGAAAAGCAGACACCCCAGGTACTCACTATTAAATTGGAACTAACCAATGATCCCACATGTATGTAGAGGAAAATAAAACTCAATGGAAATATAGGGGAGAAGGTAGGGGGAGGGGAAGATGAGCAGAAACCCACCTCACAGGTCTAATGAACATTCTCTAGGTGACTGGCATACTTATAAGCATGACTCGCCCATTAAAAAAGCTACCTATGTAATTAACAACATTTGTACACCTGTAATACTTTGACATAAAAAAAGATAGAGCAGGGTGGCGCTTGTAGCTCAATGGGTAGGGTGCCAGCCACATGCACCAGGGCTGGTGGGTTCAAACCCAGCCTGGGCCTGCTTAAACAAAAAATAGCTGGGCGTTGTGGCAGGTACCTGTAGTCCCAGCTACTCGGGAGGCTGAGGCAAGAGAATCACTGGAGCCCAAGACTTTGAGGTTTCTGTGAGCTGTGACGCCACAGCAATCTACTGAGGGCAACACAGTGAGACTTTGTCTTAATGGGGAAAAAAAAAAGGATGCAGCAAATTTTATCATCTTTTTTATTATTTCAAAATATTAAGGGTACAAGTGCTTTTCTTACATGGATATCGTGTATAATGCCTGAGTGAGGGCTTTTGGTCACCAGAGAGGTGTTCACCGTGCATAGTAGCTAAGTTTTTCTCCCCCCCACACACCCATATGGACTTCACATCACTTCGTCCTCCTGTGTACCCACCCTTTAGTTCCCACTTCTTAATGAGAACGTGTGCTGTTTGTTTTCCATTTCTCAGATATTTCACTCAGGATATTGGTATCTTGCACTTGAATGTTTATCGCAGCACAATTCACAAGTGCAAAGATGTAAAATCCACCTAAGTTTCCACCAGTTCATGAGTAGATAAAGAAAATGTGGCATATGCATACCATGGAGTGCTACTCAATCCCTGTTTTCTTACTTTAAGAAAGTGCCACGGCCACCACAGCCTTCAGTAACTACCATGTCAGCGTAGAGACGAGACCTCACCAGCAGAAGTATTAGGACTTGCTCAAGTCTCAGATGGTCACCACTTTTTAGCAATAAAGTAATTTTAACGGAGACACATACATTGCCTTTTTCCCAACTTAATGGTATTGCATACCAAATAGACTATAATATGGTGTGAACACACTTTCCATATGCACCAGGAATCCAATCATTCATGAAACTCACTTCACTGTGTATTTGCTTTATTGCAGTGGTGTAGAACCAAACCTACAGTAAGTCTGAGCTGGGCTTTTAGTAATGGACAAGTTACAGAACATTTGTTCATCAAATAATTTTTTTTTTCTTTTTTAGAGATAGAGTCTCACTTTATCGCCCTCGGTAGAGTGCTGTAGTATCACAGGTCACAGCAACCTCCAATTCCTGGGCTTAGGTGATTCTCTAGGCTCAGCCTCCCGAGTAGCTGGGACTACAGGCGCCTGCCAGAACACCACGCTATTTTTTGTTGCAGTTTGGCCGGGGCCGGGTTTGAACCCGCCACCCTCGATACATAGGGCTGGTGCCCTACCCACTGAGCCACAGGTGCCACCCATCAAATAAATTTTTTAAAAGGCAATACAGTGATAGCTACCACAAATTTATAACACAAACAACCAACATAAGATAACTATTATGGACCATATGTTGACTTTTTCTTATAACTTACTAAGAAAAAAGGCCAATAGATTACTCTAAGGATGAGGAAAAAGTAGAAATATTTATCCTAAAAGTAAATGCATAGAACTACCATTTAATTTTTGTAAGTTAAGATATCTGACAATAGAAAATGTTTGGGAAAAAATAAATTTATGATATTATTTATACATTGCTGGTGTGAGTTTAATTTGGTATAACCACCTACAAAAACAATTTGACATTGTCTTATAAATGTTAGTATTTGCATATCACCAGCTATCTCCTACATTCATACCTAAGGGGACATTTAAGGGCACCAGGAGACATGTAAGAGTAACTGTACTGCCTTTTTATTAAAACAATAAAACCCGGAAAGAACTCAAATATCTATCATAAGTGAATGGGTAAACTTTAGTGTTTCAGAGTCAACTATTTTTCAGAGTTGAAAATTAATGAACTATAGCTGTATCTATATACCCTTTACTAGAACAGTACTTTCAATATGTTACTAATTAAACTTCAAAAATAAGCAAAGATTTTAAACATTCCATTATACACGTGATAGAATTCTTTCTAAAAAGTGATGGACATTCAAATATGAAATCCATAATATAGGTGACTCTGAATGTAGATAGAATTTGTAGTGGGATTAGTGGCGTGGGAGGAATCTCCAGAGAGCTATAAATTATCAATAATTTTCTAGCTCTGAAGCTGAATTATGGGTTCCCCAGATAGTCATTGCATAATCTTAAATTTATTAATACATTTACTGCTGCACTAGAAAAAATGTTTTTCCTTGGGGCCATGGTGTTCAATTGGGTCAAGCACATTAACTGGTGTGTGAGTTGTATGTAACTCACTCTACTTTTGAGCCTGGGGCCTTGTGAAGCACATATAACTTGTTTGTCCCTTGATCTAAGAAACCACGGTGGTCCCAAGGAAAAAATTTGTTTCTCTGATGTGGTAGTCAACGTATAAGAGATGTGTAAGTTATATATGTTTCACAAGGTCCTGGGCTCAAAACTAACGTAAGTTAAACACAACTCACCTGGCAGTCAGTGTGTTAAGACGTAGATCTCTATGATGACCAATGATTAAAATGTGTTATTGACAGGGTTATAATTTATTTGCCTAAATTTCATAAAGCTTTAAGTGGAGTGGTTTATTTAGTTATACATAGGCTGTAATTTTGAAATAAACATACGGAAGTGCTTCCTTATGAGAAGGGTTAAAACAGAAGATACTAACCAGTGCTACTCAGAACACGGGCTTCGATGCCACCAAATTCTGTAGGGAGGAGACAATGTGTGAAGAATTAGCTGACAGCTGCCTGTGCTCCTGTTTCCAAGTTCTGTCTCAGCTTGCTGCGTGACATCAGGCAAGTTGCTCACTTTCTCCGTGAAGAAAGGATGGTAGCTGTCATGGAGGTGTCGTATGGCTTAGACTGTGTGAAGTATTCAGTAGCTGCCACAGTTGATAGCAAGGAGTGACTCAGAGGTCCACAGCTCTCATCACCCTCCAAGCCCCCAGGGCTGGGAACCCCAGGACCCCTGCTCTGCTTTCCTCATCTCCAAATCAGAGAGTTCCCTGACAGCTTCGCAGGGCTCCTTGCGAGGGTGGTGTCTGCGGCCTCCATTCTAAGCCTCTTTCTGGGAAGAAAATGGCTTTCCCTTAAAAAGTAACCCTTTCTCAGAAACAGCAATCTCTGCACACCTGGGAGTCAGCCAGGGTGGGACCATCCCACTTCTCTTTTCAACCCTCAGAGCCAGAACACAAAAGGCTAAACATAAACGAACACCTGTATGTTATCACAGCACGTCCTCAACATGGAGTCGAAATAACCTGTCCAGGGCGAGAGGTGCTATGGCACACTGGGAGCACGTGACACACGGGCTGGGGCTTATCTTGTCTGTGACTCCTTACTGTCTGCAAGAAATTCTCCTAGAAGTCAGAATTGTTTACCAAGGTCCTTCTAAACTCCAAAATTTTGAGTCTTTAGAAACAACAGAGGGTCTTCCTTGGTGGGTGTGCTTTGACCATGGACATGAGTGTACATCACTCAGCCCTGTACGTTTTCCGTGGACCTCCCCAAACAGCAGGTGATTGCAGTGGGGGAAAGAGATAGATAGATGATAGATAGATAGATAGATAGATAGATAGATAGATAGATAGATAGATAGATAGACAGATTAGAGAGAGAGAGAAGAGCTTTTATAGATAGCCAGTTGAAGAACGCCTTCATTTCAACCGGTCTTCAGCTCAATAACATTATTTATTTTTCCTCCAGTTGTCTGAACGCAACTAAAGTTTCTGCAGTGGTTCAAATCTCATGGCTAAGCTATAACATTTTAAAAGAAGCTCAGGCACTTCCTTAATAAGCATCATGAAAATAAGTTGAGAAATAGAGAGGAGGAAGCCACCCTAATACATTTTTAAATATGTGGTACACACATTTCTGGTCGTGAGAGTGAAGACTGCATTCTGTATCGACTTTGCACACAGCCAAATGTGCTTTGAAATATTATTGATGTGCTTGACAATTTCCCAAGTATAGAATCAGCCTTGCTAAAATATCTGCTGGCACGACATTGCACTTCCAAATTTAGCCTTATGGCTGACAGCACTTTTCTTGGTCTCTTAAGAGATGACCAGCCAAAATTTCACTGCATACATTTCCAAAGGATCTGATATTTATTCTTCTCTTTATAGAAAGTAAATTCCCTGAGTGTGAAACCCATAAACTCAGATACAGCCTTTAACCTTTCTCAATTTTAAGAGGCAAATACGGGTGTAAATATCATCCAGTTACACATTAAAATAATTATGCCAGTTGGAGGGATTAAGCGTGAGAGAAATCAAATACGGCTGTAACAGCAATTTAGAAATTAAAATATTTTCATTAATGTTATGTAATGACAGCCACCACACCCTTATCTAACGCAGAGCTACACTGTTTTTTCTACTCTTAGGCTTTTTATGAAGAGGAAGGCTGATTAAAGATAAACATTTGACTAGCATAAAATATAGTTCCAAGAATAAAGTCCTTAGGAGGCAAGCGATATTAAAATTAAAGCACTTATGAATAATATTCACTGTGGTAGACATTACACTGATTTGCTTACTGTGACAGGAACCTAGACTTTCATGTAAATAACAAATAAAACAAAAATGATGAGTAGGAGCCTGCTGACATTTGAATGTCAGCGTCTCGGTTCTCCAGCTGACTCTGAACTTTGTTTTGGCTCTGTGTTTCCGTTTCAGTACCTACACCGTCACGCTCGTTTTTAAAAATAGTCACACGGGGCTGTGCCAAGAAGCAAGGGCAATGCCTAGAAAAATCCATAAAATCAAGTCTAGGAAAGAATTGAATTGCTTATAAAGGTGAAGATCTGTGTGACAAGTGGTAATAAAAAAATAATCTCAACAAAGTCTTCTAACACTTTGTTCATAAGGGCTAAAAGGCCCCAAAGCTAAGAAAGAAAATTCATAGCTGAAAACAGAAGCTCCATCTTCACTCAATGTTTACAAGTGAACACCTCTGTATGGTCTGAGGCCATGTTTTCAACCCCTACATGATACACATGTTTGGGGGGTAGAAATAGGTGATTTCACATGTCATAATCAAAGACACGTCCCCAGCTGCGTGCTGGCCACCAACCGGTGGTGTCCCTCAAGGTGAAGACCAAGTGGGGACTGGCCAGTGCCCGTCTCTGGGCCTATGGCAAGTGGCTATCAAGTGTTTTGAGAGCTTTAGTTGTCAGAGGAAACATCACTCTGAATCACAACCCCAAAGCAGAGCGGGAAAACTCCTATTTGGAAGCATGAAGAACGCAAAACACTTAATGCACTGCAGAAGTCTGGCAGATTTCCACCTGCTAATGAAGTTAGCTCAATATTGATATCTATAACAGCATAACAGGAGTGATAGTTCATGAAATGAATTTCCATTTACTGAGGGTATGCTGTGTGCCAGGTACTGAGCCAAGTACTGAGCATAAAGCACTTCATCATAACCCTTAAGATAACCTTCTTTCTTCTGGGGAAGATCTGGGGTTCAGAGCGGTGAAGTTCTGTCCAAGTTCCCGCCCCTAGTGTACAGCACCACGTACAGTTGGAATTCCAGGCCAATCTACCTGGTTCTAAATAAGTACCATGAATTCTGCCCTGTTGTATTTGTCTTTGGCATAAAATGAGAGTTTGCCTGCTGAGTTTCAATCCACTGATTGTACTCGTTAGCTCAGTCCACACAATCATTACATAGTCACAGTGGTTCAACCGCACAACACCAGTGCTCTGGGCACGTGCCTGATTGATAATTGCTAATCAATATTTATAATTTGCTATGGACTGAATTGTGTCCCCCCCCCAAATCCAAATCCATATGCTGAATTTCTAGTCCCTCGTGTGACCATATTTGGAGACAGGCCCATATAAAGAGGTAATTAAAGTTAAATGAGGTCTTAAGAATAGGCCGTTTACGTATCCAATAAGGTCCTTATGTGAGGAAGGGACACCAGGGTTCCCAGAGTGCACACACAGAAGGAGTCGTGCGGGGACACGGCAGGAAGGCGGCCAGCCGTCTGCAGGCCCGGAAGGGAGGCCTCACCAAACCCCACCACGCTGGCACTTTGACCTTGGATTTATGACTTCCTGAACTAGGAGAAACTAACTTTCTGTCACCCAAGCCATCCAGTCTGTGTTATTTAGTTATGGCGGCCTAACACACCGCACCTCCCCATCAGGCTGCTGGGGCCTTGTGACAGCTGAGCACAGTGGTGTCACAACAGCAGGATTGAGGAAAGGAAGCTTTACACCCTTCAGGTCACCTGCTGTGTGACCAGAAAAGACCAGCTTCCCCTTCTGATGAATTCAGACCTACTTCTTTATGGCTTATTTCTTTGTTACTTTGCCTGTAGCTGTGAATAAAGAGATAGCTGGGATGGAAAGAATGTTTTTGGCAAACTCATTCTTACAATGGGGGACTGAGTCATAGGAAGTCCAGCTGCAAAGTGCAGTCAAGGCTCCACGTACCGGCATGGCGCCCTGCTCCCTGCTTCCACCGCTCTGCTCTCCGTCTCCAGCGCTAGCTAATACCTCACTGATCACTGAAAGTTTGAAAAAAAAACCCAACACTCCCCCAGTAGCAGGTGGACCTAGAGAAATGTGCTGTATGTGAAGGATACTGCCCAGAGCCTCATTAGCAGGGCCTGATGACTTGGGCCTGGGATTAACTCAACCTCTCAGAGTAACAGTGTCCACAGGGGGAGTTTCTATGAGACTCTAAGTACATTTTTCTGGGACTGTTACTACGCTTTGCTTCTCCTTCTTATGTCCGGCTGTAGTATTAAGGTTCTTAAAAGGAGACTAAGCTGGGTGATTTGGGTCTTAAAATACAAGGAGATTTTGTTAGCGCCTGCATTTCTAACATACTTGGGAAGGCTCCAGTTAATTGTTTCCACTGCTTAACAGAGTGTGAGGGGGTCATTTCTCTTTCCTCTGGATGTCCAGCCTCACCACATCTCTACTTTCTGAAACATTTTTCTCTCTCTGACGATTGTAGACGTCAAGGAAAGTACAAAATCATTCAAGCTGGGTGGCTGCCAGTGGATTCGGCTGTGAGGGATGTTCTGCCACTTGGGTTGTTTATGGAGTTTCGCTGTGCCCCGGAGACGTCACCCACTCAAGAGGGTAGGTATGGAGACTATTCTGTCATTACCCAAGCACGTGGTTCTAATCATGCAGACATAGGGTTCCAAGGTCAGGGAATATTTTTCCCCTCTCTGTTCTAAAGACGACAATAAAATTTATTTTGCTTGTTAGCATTCTGATTCTTTGTGGAGGGAACTTTTGTGCTCCGTTTCATTAAAAATGCTTATCTTTAAAATTAATTTTCCATAACAAAGACCACAACTGATAATCAGTTACTACAGGGCTAATTAAATTTACAGAAAACATTACAGATAAATGAATTTACATAAATATTTCTCACCAATCCCATCCTTTACAAAACAATGTACAAAATAATCTCTATAAAACAAACTTGGTTTTTAGAAGCACATCACATAAACTCAAGCATAGTATACGCCTTTGATTCATTTATTGCATGTTAATAGAAGGTGCCCAATAAATATGGGTTGATGACAAGGGTAATTCTGAATGCATTCTGTGCCAAAGCAGTCCTAGTAAAATGTGAATGTTTCCTAAGGCCCTGCCTATCTGGCTCCAGTTTTAAACAAGCACTGGGCAGTTTATGGAGGGGACTAGACGGAGGTCGCTGTAGGAGTCAGCCAGAATTTGGAAGTGGAATACTGCTGGCTTCCCGCCCTGCTTCTAGTAACTGCCCCACCCTGTTTTTCCCAAGAGAACAAATGTCCACTGGACACCGAGCAGGTGGCATGGGCTGCTCTAACAAACAGCTCCTTTCCTGTAAGGGAGCAGGAGACGAGTTTATGGATCCCCAAGCTTTCCTGTGGGGAGGCCACTGTTGGAATGACTAACTGAAAACATCCGTCTTGGTCAACTTCTCAGTAACTCCTCTCCTGTTTAGTCCAAAGTCCCTAGACATTGCTCCCCTCACTGATGCCGTCCAGCAAATGCAGAAACAGCTTTTGGACTAAGAGACAGAACAGGGAACAGCTGGAAATTGTTCAGTTTGTCTATCGTGAGGAGTGGCTGGCGATTTGGTCCACCTGCAAATTAGTGCTGGGAAAAGGAAGCCACTTGGGGTACAACAGGTCTCTTTCCTTATTTATAATGTGTTTATTTCCTCTGCCTCCCTCAGAACCCCATAGTTTTGGAATTCCAAACCATTAAATGAAATCAAGACACAGGCTCATTACATAGAGCCAAAAGGTTACAATCCAACTCTCCTCCAACAATCAACCAATATCCTTTTGTTTACTGGAAATATAACAGGAAAACACTACCTTGAATCTAAATGACTTGGAGAATTATTTTCATAAACGCTTGCTGAATTTTCCTAATTAATCAGAAGTCTTTGGTACAAAGAGTCAGACTGTTGAGGACCTTGAGATGGGACTGGCAGAAAATTTGTCAGCAGAAACTGCCTTTTGTGCAATCTCTGTGCTACCTGGCACAAAAAGTACTTAGTCCCTCTTGATGATGATTGCATCACAATGGTTAATTAGCAGGGTTTTTCTTTGTACTTAAAAACTTCTTTCTACTCTTTGGCACTAATGAGTTGAGGAATGAGAGTTTCCCTACATTTGTATGCAAACAAAAAGAGAGAGAGAGCGCTAGCAAGTTTTCGTTGTTTTCCAAAGGATATCCCCTGCGCTGACAGGATTCCATGGCGTGAGCTCTGCATCACCGAAGCCAAAGGCCCAAGCCAGCCAAAGAAAACGCCGACCTTACATGGGCTCGAGTAGGTCAAGGAGTTTTATGGTTATTGGAGAGTGACTATAAAGTTAATCTCTTATTTATGTTACCTTGTGATAATTCTGCTAAGATTAAGAGCAGTCACAAAAGTCAGGAAGTTAAAAAGAATTAACAACAACAAAAAAAAAGAAAGAAAGAAAGAAAGAAGGAAAAGAAAAAATTTTTACGTCATCTTTTTGTTTTGACAGTTATTGGTATAAACTTGATGGAAGCTTCCTTTGTTTAAAAAGCGTTAAGTCGAATTAAATGTATGTATTTTATAATAGCATACATTTACATGGGAACAATATAGGATATTCCGACTACAGAACTGTAAAAAGAAAATAAACTTGCATAATACATTTTTTAAGTTGAAGATTAAATGGCATTATAATTGGAGAGCATTAATGGCATTATAATTGGATGGCATTCAAAGTAGCTCATAAATAGTTTGGGATTTATTTATTTATTGACTTTTTTTTTTTTTTTTTTTTTGGTTGCAGCCGTCATTTTTGTTTGGCGGGCCCGGGCTGGATTCGAACCCGCCAGCTCAGGTGTACGTGGCTGGCGCCTTAGCCTGTTGAGCCACAGGCGCCGAGCCTATTTATTGACTTTTAAAGGCTTGAATTGGCTTAAAGAAAGTTGGCAAAGAAAAATGAAAATAAAAACAGTTTTTCAGTTTAGGGAAGTCCCTTACAGATACTTTCAGTGAGGATATAGTAAAAGGGAACATTTAAGTATATTGTGAAATATTCAGGTTAGATGAGAAATAATTTCCTGAAGGGATTTAGTCCCTGGAATAAGTCACCAAAAGTAACCTCCAAAATGTTTTTCTCTGGAGAGCTTTAAAACATAAAGCATTTCATGTCCTCAGGGCAGCTCTGTAGGTGAAGATGGACAATCAGGATACTCGATTCCAAGGAAAACGTGAATTTTTCTGACTATGAATAAAGATTTTATTCCTTCAGAAATGCTTACAATTGGAAAAACCATTAATTGGACTCCAATAGAGTAACTTGGAAAAGAAATCAAGTTTTACGAGTTTTCATTGCTTCATGCAAAATAAACATCTTTGAGCATGTGTGTAGCTGCCGTGGCCTCTGCAAGATGAGCTTAGATTATGGCTCTTTTCTACATGAACACAGCAGTCCATGAACTCATATTCGGAATCCCACGCAGTGACATAACTTATTAAATACTTCCAAAACCAGTAAGATTTCTTGTTGAGAGTGGTTTGTGGAAATGGTAATCATGTATAAGATTTGACATTAAAGCTGTGATGGGATAATTTCTATAATTTCTAGAATAATTTCACCAACAAGAAGTTCACTTACAACAGAAGACCAGGGAGGCTCCAGCACATAACATGGCTCTGTTCTCGGAGACGGCCCAGGCGCCTGCCTGCCAGCACTGTGACACCTGCTTCCCAGCAAGACAGACGACAGCTACAAGAAAATAATGCATTGCAGCTTTGAAATGAATGGCTGTGCATGGTGAAGAAGCTGCTGTCAGAAAAATAAAAGACATAAAGATGGGGCGGTGCCTGTGACTCAAAGGAGTAGGGCACTGGCCCCATATGCCAGAGGTGGCAGGTTCAAAACCAGCCCCTGCCAAAAAAAAAAAAAAAAAAAACCCTGCAAAAAAAAAAAAGACATAAAGATGAATTTTTGGATGCACATGCTGCCAGGAAAGTGAAAACAGGGCACCACGCTGCACACAGCCCTCCTGAGGGCAGGTGGAGACCAGTCCAAACACAGAGCAGGTGAGCCTCTGCAGTAAGCAGCTTTTGCTAAGTTAGGCTGAGGTAGTGAACAGCCCACAAATGGCAATGGCTTCTCACGACAAAGGTGCATTTTTTGTCTCAGTTAAGGGGATATCCATGTGTGCTCTTGATTCAGGGATCCAGAGAACAGTGACTGCTCCCACCAGGAGGAAGGGAATAAGACGGAGCTTCGTGGTAGCCCTGATCCTGCCACCCAGGCGCGGCCACCATTGCTTTGTTCATATTTAACTTACCAAAGCAAGTCACCTGCTGGACACATGGAGTGAAAAGTGTAATTCTTTGACAGGGAGGGCAGAAAACACATGGTAACAATATATAATCTACCACTGTATTGAAATTTTGAAAACCATGAAATGCAGAGAGGAAAAGAAATTTAACTTTGTGCATCTTTCTGATGATTATTGATCAGATCATAAATAATATGAATTTCCTTTGTATTCCACTTTTTTTTTTTTTTTTTTTTTGGCCAGGGCTGGATTTGAACCAGCCACCACCAGTAAATGGAGCCAGCGCCCTACTCCTTTGCGCCACAGGTACCACCCTGTATTCTGCTTTTTAACTAATAACATTCTATATTATTATTATATGCTTTATGTTGATTATTCTTCATTAAAATATGATTACAAAGGTTGTGCATGATTTGCTGTCTGGAGATACACACGCATATACATGTATGCCATTCCTTGACTTTTCTGCTTTTCCCCCCTTTTTTGGTTAATATAACACCATTCAGTAGTTCAAAACACATTTTCTATGCTACTTACTGGCACCTGCTTTGAAGAATGTTAGTGATCTGAGAGAATTGCCACCACACCTTTAAACATGATGGCCTTATTTTCTCCTTCTGAAGAATTAATACTCCATTTAGAAATAAGGTTGTTTTCAGTTTCAATTATGTCTGAACACTAGCCTGGAAAAAAGAAGTGCCCAGGAGTGCTGATATATTTTGGTATTTTGCTCCCATGATCTGATTCATTATGAAATTGTTTGGGTGACTGATTCTCTTTTTCAGACCTAAGAATTCCTTTTCAATCACATATACCAAGAAAAGTTAGCAGTTCAGATACTATGTTAAAATCTTTATTAAGAATATACATTAGAGAGTAACAGATTCACTAGGGTAGGAGAGAGACCAGCTGAAAATAAGACAGAGCCACTTAGCCCCACCACACCAAGCAGGTCCCCAGTTTCTCAGGCTGTAGCATTGTATGGGTCCTTTGCAAAGCTATAAGGGAAAAGATACAGACACCAGTCACAGCTCTTGGGCAAATGGCTGGTTAATCACTACTCCAGGAGCCCCCAACCCAACTTCACCTTATCTGCTCATCTAGTCAAATGGAGTAAAATAATCATGGGGAAGAATCAGCAGAAAAACTCCAGTAACATGAATAACCAGAGTAGATCAACTCCCCTAAGGAACGACATGGCGGATACAACTGAAGGCCCCATTCATAGACAGATGGCTGAGATGTCAGAAATCAAATTCAGAATTTGGATCACAAATAAGATTACTAGAATGGAGAGAAAGTTGGAATTAGAAATTCAAGGAGCATTTCAAAAGTTGTCTTAAGAATTCAATGAATTCAAAGACAAAAATCACCAAAGATTCTGACACATTGAGACAAAAATTTGCAGCCCTCAAAGAGAAATAAGTAGAATCCCTCAGTAAAAGAATGGAGCAGGCAAAAGAAAGGATCTCTGACATTGAAGACAAAGCTTTTGAACACTCCCAAGCAGTCAAAGAGGAAGAGAAGTGGAGAGCAAAATGGATCATTCTCTCAGAGAGCTCTGGGATAATTTGAAGAAAACTAATATTCATCTTATAGGAATCCCTGAAGGCAATGACGTTGCTTCACAAGGCACAGAGGTTCTTCATGAGATTATGAAAGAGAACTTTCCAGACATGCCAAGAGATTCTGAAATTCAGATAGCAGACAGTTTCAAAACCCCAGCATGACTCATCCTGAATAAGGCATCTCCTAGGCACATTATAATTAACTTCCCCAAAGTTAAAATGAAGGAGAAAATTCTGAAAGTGGCCAGATATAAGAAAACCATTACTTACAAGGGGAAGAATATTAGAATGACTTCAGATCTCTCTGCTGAAACCTTTCAAGCTGGGGCAGCATCTGTGGCTCATCGAGTAGGGTGCTGGCCCCATATACCAAAGGTGGTGGGTTCAAACC